>QXVX01004532.1:0-32226 GCA_013436065.1 Halocynthia aurantium | reverse complement strand
AATTTGAACTAAATGTACAGTAAGGCATACGATATTGATTTTTTATTGTTGCCCCCTTTATTTTCCCTGTTGATCTGTGAACCCCTCTACACCTTCTACTAAATGGGGTAACATAACTTATCACAGCAGTTAACTATAAACCCCCCAAGTCACAAGCGTAATAGCAAGGGTCATTTCGATAATTTTGCGACATAATGAACCTGTCTTCATTGCTAATCAGATAGGTATACCGGAAGCATTGCACTGTATGAAAAAATTTATATAACAACAAACCTTTCACTAGAGTTTGATCTTTAACATTTCATCACTCGAACTGACAATACAGTGGATACTGACAAAGAACTCGGACGATGAACTTCATTGTATCTTGACCTTGTTCTGTGTAAATAGAACAACTGATGGTTTGCTTGCAAAAATAATTAGGAAGTAATTTGTTTCTTGATATATATCAGCAAGATAATTTCATATGGAACATTTTCTCAGTGATGCTTAGTGGAATTCCCTGATCCAGCGTGGTTCCCGAGTAGTTTTTATCATATATTCAATCAACAGCATCATCTACTGATTCATTAATGTTTGGTAATAATATTAGAACAATGACATCATAGGAATTCGTCTATATCTTCATTTATTATCTTCCCACGCATAGTAGAGTAAATGTTTACAGAAATTACCATGAAAGTGAAAGTGGACGGATTAAAAACAATGTGTAGTTCCTTACATGGAGTGCAAAATCAAGAGAGAATAGTTTGAAGGAAGAAGGCTACTAGGTCTGAGGTATTGGCTTATCTTTTTTACAAGAATTCTCATAGGTAAAATCATCGCAAAAATAGTCTACAATTTCTAATCAGTCGTAACTATAGAAACAATCAGGTGTGTGATGCCTGAATGACTCTTGTCTGGGAATCGAACACGGTTGGTGGTCCGACAAAGTTTTTGTTTAATAATTAAGATGAATTGCTCTGACAGCTTGCCAACAGCAATTGATATATATACATTCTTCACTCATAAAAATAGTTTGAGAATGTATCTCAAAGAAACATGACTGCCCAGTACAGTAGGCTGGAATCTTAATCAAATGCTATAAAAATATTCAAAGGAAATCCCGGAATAAGCAAGCTAATTTTGGATTGGGTAGGGGATGGAATTCATAGTACGTACTATTACCGTCACATGGATTATTCCTGACAATCACGCTGTGACCAATGTCCTAGTAGCACTGGAAAGATGTCATATAAAAATTACTGTTTGAGAAATTTTGAATTCAACATACCTGTCAATAGTTGAAGTCCACCTTTTTCTTAACCATTCTTGTTGTTCATCTTTAAGCAACTAGTGACAACCTGGTGTGGAAACAAAAAATTATTAGTTCATGTAAGATTTAACTACCATAAAAGTAAAATAAAAAATTCAATATGTTGTAAATGGTGTTTCCTGAACTGGGAATTTGTTGAGTGGAGTGAGTATTTCTCACGTACATGGGAGGCCAATGCACAGTGCAAATGAACCATAAATACATACTTAACCCTAATTATATGAAAAAATCAAGAATTTGTTGTTGGAGAAATAAGGAAAGTAATCGAGGTGTTATCTTCTAAAAATAGGCATAGATATTAGATAACCGTGTGTTGTCAATAACCCTCTTTGAAAAGAAGTTGTTTCTAGCGGCTGTGAACATTTACAGTGAACCTAAGAACCACAATATATAGCGGTTTGAAAGTACGTACGTCACAGAGATTTTCAAGTGGCCAGTCAAACTATACGGAATTAATTACAAACGTAATGTATCAATTAGTGGTTATGCTTCCGTATATCGGATTGCCACAGGCACTGTCAAATGCTCTGTGTCTTAAATTGGTTTGGTTAATCGTGTTGTGAGTGTTTGAAGTTTAACCAGTACAACTGAATACCTTGAATACAATACCGCAGTACGTGGATTCGAAACTTCTGCATGACACAAAATTTGAACAGTGCACCAACATCAATCAGAGACATATCTTGCAACAGGATCGGTGAACCATGACGCCCTAGCGCAATTTAAGGATTTGGTATTATTCGGGAACTATGCCACACAGTTCCTTCAAAAGATATGCAAATTTTGACAGTAAAACCACCTGCTATACAACACCGCACTTTCAACGCCATGGCGGTAATGAAAGCAACCCACGAATTCGCTATAGCGATTTTATAGGGTCATTGCGGGAAACACCGTGGACAACCAATTTTATGGAAATGGGAGTCTCTTCCATTCCTCTTACTGCGCCATCTCAATGAAAGTCAGCAGTTGTTTATTTACCTTCTGGAATTGGGGTCAATATATTAAAGACAGTCATTGTTGTTGTCACGAATGTTGTTAGGTCAATTTGGTCGCGAATTTTCATCATTTTCATCCAACAACTATCCGATATCTTGGAACACTAAGTAGGCCCCTCCGTTTTACTGATTCAATCTCGAGGCTAATTATTAACAAGATATCAGACTAACTAAATACTTGTCAAGAATGACAGACGGTTCAGCTTTCGGAAATTATATTACATGCGATAAAGACAAGAACAGAAAAAATGGTTTGAACAATCAAACAAATAAAAACACTTGAAATATAGACGACATACATCATTTCAATGAAGCGCTATCCGTAATGCTATAGCACTATTTAAGTGGTCAATGGTTTGTGATAAAAAGCGGCGTTGGTATATCTCCCGTCTCAGGGAATATGTCACTGTCGAAAACCAATGGGCTTAGTTTGTTTCAGTTATTCAATAAGCACCGTGGTCACATCGAAAAGCTAGAAGGTGAAAATATTCCGGCGACAGTGGTGGGGTAATTATGTCCCAAGGTATTAGGCAAGAGGGGATGCATTGTCAAACTAATGTAAGCAATACCAAAGGTTTGGAAAATAGCTTTCTTGGGCAATGTGCTACATATTAGCATTCAATGAATTTTGTGATATCAGAGATTGAAGTGCTTTAGGACTTGGGAATAAAATGCATGACAGGAAAAAAGGGGGGAAAAAACACCACCCCACTTAACCACAATCACCGAAAGCATCACACTCGCTTTCGAGGGCAAATAAAACGACACATAAAAACACGTCAAATTGGAAATAAATACTAAGTAATAATATTAAGGTTGGATTAATAATAATATTAAGTATATAAATAACAATCACAACCAGAAGACTGGACTTAAACGTTTACAAAAAAGTACCAAACACAGGGTAGTCGTCTGGTAGGTTGACCGGCAACATACATAAAATTCAACAGTTTAAAATGCAGGCAGAATAAGTTACTGGAGACCATAGGAATTTTAAAATTATCCTTCTTTGAAGCGGTAAAATTACTTCTGAGAAGACTTAAAAAGAATTCAACAAAACTGTTTTGGGGGATAAATTACATTTCTATACATTCAGGACAAAGAAAAATCAAAATGAAAGCAATGATAGGAAGAATAAATAAATAATAAATAAATACAAATTACAGTCCAAATTAACAAACATATAGCACAAGTTGGAGAAAAAACGTAAAGTACTTGTAGTAGTAATGATAATATTAATAACAACAAGTAGTAGTATAATAATATTAATGTTCATAATAGTGAAACATATCTATACAGCACGGCATGTGATGGCACAGTTAAATGTGGTAATATTGGTTTTGACTGGTAACCGGAATAAGAAGAGATGATCTACTGTTGTAGTTTGGTTTTACACAAGAGGAATAACAAATCGATTTGGGCAGCAATTTTGAGCAGACTATGTGCATTTTCGGTAAGATTATGTAGTGTTGTGAGTCTGTACAGTGTACAGTAGGGATCATAGCATATTTCGAAGAGCGTTTGAATTGTGTATTTGAGAAGAGCTTTGGGTGTTAGGTCTATTGACCACGGTAATATAAATACAATTTAAATAAATTTATTGCATGGGAAAATGGAATGGCCGGGGCCTTAGAGTAGGGGTGCATGGGTTAAAATTATAAATAGTTTTGTAATTAAATGACTAATAAGAAAAAAACTATATTCATTCCATGAAGGTGATTTCATACGGTAAGTAGCTGCACAATATCATCCGAGTGGAAAATGAAAAGGCTACACGTCTCAAAAGCAGCTTTGACGAACGTACAACCGCCATAGAACCATTGTGGCGAAGAAAATAGAAGACAAACTCAAGGAATAAATAGTCGGTGTCATAAATAGGATAGAAATAAATAAGTAGAAAGGTTGGAAGTGAGTTATTGTTGTTGTCATCATAAACTGTCATTGCTGTCGGACGCGCTTGTCCCGTCTGAGCATTCCGACGTTGTTCGGACGTGATTACCAACCATTTCACAATGCCTGAAAAAAAGTAGGTAAATTTTAAGTCTTCGTATGAAAAATATCAAATATGTTGATAGTTCTATATCAAGTTCCAAGCTATTCACAGTTTTTTTTTATCATTGAGTGGAAATAAAATGCAAGAATAATCGAACTGAAGAACTATGAATAAAGGACTAGGGTACCCACCTCGATATGAAGTCGCCTTTCAGTACCCAGGGATGAATCATTATTTGCTCCAGCTTGGGGCGGTCTGATGGTCGTATGGCGAGACACATACGTATAAGATTTTGACATTCTGAAAAAAAATGGTCATGTTTAAAATACGAATGGATCGTAATGTGAATAAGGAAAATAATGCATGGTATGTATGGGTATATGTAGAAGATATTCGAAGCTTTGCACAGGTGTACAACTGAATATCTACAGTGAAGGGCAGGCACATTCCCACATAATAAGCCAGCCCATCTTTATATACAACAAAACCGGACGTATTAGTAGAAAAATATCATGGTTCACAGTACTGTATTATTAGTGTATAGACTGTAGAGGTTGTGACCATGTGAATAAGAATAGAATAGAATAAGATACCAAAAAATATACCTCAGACTTTTGTGTGCAATACAAAGAATTATAACGGATATTACGCAAGCATTACTCATATAATTAACGGCAGTTCATAAATTTCGAGTACACAAACAAACACCGACACCGAGCGGAAATGTAGAGAGCATAAAAAGGTCAGAGAGTTCGAGCCAATGCATGTCATAGTGCATAGAACGGACGACGTCTTGTACTCGGGTCAACCGGGATGTGCAGATTACGTGTAAGCAGAAAACATCTCCAAGAAATGTAACGATATACGGCTCTACATCGTATAAACGGTAGTTTTTTTATTTTTTTTTCTCGAAATCAGACGTCTTTCTATGTATATCGACACCACATCCTGCCAAGTTTGACAGACTATTATGCCGATTCGACAAAATGCAAGCAAATACCATTAATCAAGACACCAGCGGTGGCAACGGCAAATATCGGTTTGAATCAACCTTATTCAGCAAATCTCTGCAGTCAGATGTCATTAAATGGTCTGTTAAATGTTTTTTTCAGTTAAATTAATATAATGGGTTCTGTGCTGTGTCACCCTAACTACAGTAGCTGAGAACGAACAGCTTATAGTTTCGGTCACCGAAACCAGCAAATATGTAAGGTCAAACTATTTTAAACTGTAATCTGTAGTAAGGTTTGTAAGGTTTTAGTAATTTATTGCTCTGTCATGTCTGTTTAAATTACACAGTGCCTTTGTGTGATACAGTCAATGTAATGTGGATTTTTCAGTCAATTGAAGGTCAGCGGGTCGGACGGCCTGTGTCAATACCCTTGGCATACAAACTAGCGTCAAAAGAGAGTGATAATGGGAAATAAGACGGTCGAACAAAGAACGATGACGAAGCATATTCGATCACAGGATGCGTTACGAAGAACACACGGTACAGGCGAGACAATAACTAATTCAGCAAGTGAGATTATTGTCTCCGCCAGTTAGAAACGTCATGTGGAGAGTTTCGTAACCGTCACCTGCTGGTAAAACCAGTTGTACTAAATATAGCTGCTCTAGTTTTCGCCAGTGCGCTCGCGGTGTTGGCGACTTTTAACCGAATGAGACGAACACATTACAGTACGTGTTGATATGCTACACGACTTCGGATAAAAGCTCTACACGTTTCCTTATTGCTATTTATAAATGAACTTCAACTCATGAACAGAAATAAAACTGTACGTATGCGTTGCTTGACGTGGGGAATTGGTACATGGGTTTATTTCATTCCCGATCGTGTTATGGGAACTTTTTTAATTAGGGCCCGCACCCACGGCTTTTAAACTGCAAGTCATTTAGGGGTGATGTTTTATGCTTAGCTTGCATCAACTTTTTGAAACAGAAGATCCACTTTCACCCAGTAGTGTGATTTAACTGGCTCGGAGCGCTTCTAGCGAACTGGTGGTTATCAAAATTACAAAGCTTGCAGAACTTGTTCTTGAATTGTTACAAAATATAGTTTTCAATAATTTAGTCATTCTCTCAAGTATCTAAAGGAGTAGCGGGGTTCAAATTTGTAAATTTATGATCAGGATGATGGATACATGTTAACTATTTTACCCCTGCTAATCAATTTCATCACATGTACTATTTTTATCCCTGGTGGCATATTTATTAAGCATGGTAGTCTCAGCTTTCCTGTATGCCCTCATAAGGCCACGTTTTCTGTTAGTCTAGACTGGAGATTGTTTTGATAAGAGTCCAAACGCCTAAACCATACTCAACAGTTCAACAGTAAAGAGCATTGTGTAGTTGAACTTACCGGGTGATACAGGACGTGTGAACTGTACTTGGGCTCGTTGAATTTCCTCGTCTTTTTCGAAAGGAATATCGCCGCATACCATGTCGTATAGCAGCACACCCAGTGACCACACGGTGGCGGAACGGCCGTGATATCGGTGGCATTTGATCCATTCTGGTGGACTGTACACACGAGTACCTGCAGAGAAATTACATGCTTAAAATTTGATCAGAATTCTTAGAAAAATGAAACCCATCAATACCATGTATCTAACACAAGTCATATACTATATAGATTTATATTAGGCGAACTTGCGAACGCGATATTACAACGGAATAATCGTCTGCGTACAGTAAGTAACATTATTATTAATTACATCATTCATTTCTTTCAAAGTAATCATCCCAGCCTTCATGAGCACGCCAATATCGATTGCTATAATACCCACATCAGCGGCAATGGAGCACTTCTATTAAGTGAAGCACAAACATAATATTTTCAAGCATAGCTACCGCATTCGAGTGGTTCAAATATAGCATGCGAATCGAGGGTTTTTGATAAGTTATTATAGATCGTATATGTTTCTGTGTTCAACATTTTCTGCTGAAGTGCTCTCTCTGAAGCTGTGTTAAGTTATTACATGACCCGGATACGACTATCGATTTTTGATTCGGCAATTGCTCTGTATAAACAATCCGTGAGTTGATATGAACTTGACCAAACTCGCCACGACAGCGCGGCTAACTGTATTGTACCTTGTCGAGTGTGTTTAAGCGTTAAGTGGAGTTGCACAGAATCATCGTCAAGAGGCGCAACAGCAAAATCAAAGTGGATCGGGCGGAAAAAACAACAGCGTTTGAACAACTACTTAAAATGGGCAGACTAATTACTTTACTATTCGTACAATAACGTACTATATTTAGTACTACAGTACGTACCCTAGGCCCATAGTAATACCCACAATGAAACTCGCGTACGCGCCAATGATAATGTGTACAGTACATTATACCACGTTAATACCGTAACTATTTACGTTACAAAGCAATGATTGGGCTTGAAGCTTTTTTTACATTAATGGTTGTCTAGAGCAATTGACGGACCGCTTTATTCATCCTAAGCGTGAACGTGTTTGATAATTCCTAATGGGTGCGTCCACGTAGGCAATGCGTGACTGGTCGTAAGAAGAATTACCGCAACCTACCGTATTATATAAAGGCCAGAGCGTGATGTGAAAAATCTTAAGTATTTCCGAACTTGCGCATTATTAGAAAGCTCTATCACGTAGTATTAAGGCATCAACAAATAACTAGACGCGAATGCCTGATTAGCGCACCTTACATACCGACACGTTCCTTCGCTACATATTCGTAGAGTCGAGTGAACTCTGAAAGTGGTGGGCAGTGGCAGTAAGGTTAGCAACCACTAAATAGATTTCAATTAAAAGTCTGTGTGCATGCTGTGATGTGAGTTCGTTTAATTATACCAAATGATTGCATGAGCCAAGATCGTTAAAAAGAAATCGTCATCGTGAACGATGGCACAGGAATGGCAAGAATGCGATAATCGTGCAATACGCCCGCGGTGCACAGATGCAATGAACTCACACGACACGATTGGATTAAGCGAAACCAGTTGCTAGCAAAAACAATACATCAGCAATGTATAAACAGTTTCGAAACATGCTAATTTAAAAGTCAACGCGCTGGTCGCGACGGAACCGCTATGTGGCTGTGAGCGTTCCGAAAATCATTCAGATAATTTGCAGAAGACGACGCAAGGTGCATTTCTTTGTTGCTAGCTGAATTTTCAAATACACTCTAATGGCACGTTTCGGCTGGCGGAAAATTTTGATGGAAAATCAAATCTGTCTACTCAGAAAAAATTACGGAGCGCGTACGGAAAATTCCACCGCCGAGTTTAACCCGTCGATGGCTGAGCGCAAGCCGAACGACATTTCTCACGCACTACCTATATTGTGTCGATAAGCCAAGGCTATTTTGAGGTTGATTTTCCTGGCACAGACGATGGGAATGCTTTTTCCTAGGGGTGTAGCCTATTTCTGTTTTGTACTGTTGTACTGACAAGTCCATAATAACATAGTCTCACCAAGTAATGTAACTTCTAATGGGATTGCGCCACAAAACACGCGCCTCTATGTATTACTTGTGTCTACACGACTCTTATCAAGGATCTAGCTATATTAGTCCAAACATTTACTATTCCTAGAACAACGCATGTATGTCCTCTATATAAAACTTGTTTTTCAAGGTTGTCAGACGTCAACTAAGAACACGGTCCTCCAATACAATTAGAAAAAAATATGTTATATCGGGAGAAGAGGAATAAACAGGGCTATTTGAATATTTGTGCTGTATGCTATTACATCATCTACTAGTTTCCCTAGACATTCGATTGCTTTTTCCAAATCCACTTACATCGAAGGACGGTAACCGAAACTTGAATTTATCGACACATTTTTTTATTCAGGCTTTCCCAGACTATTTTATTCTCAGGTAGTTTCACGATATTCGTGTTGCGAGGAATGACGTAATGCAGTACTGTGGTTCTGTGCAGCAGAATTTTACTCGTTTAATCTAATTTCATCGTGACATGAACGGATCGGAATTCCCAGAAAATTTAGGCCCTTTTAGCAACGAAAAAGTTCGACAATCTATTTAAAATGAAACGTATTTTATTTTATTTTTAATTTGTCGGCGTTTTTTTAAATGGTATGTACGTATGCACGCAATATTGTGTTAAGGTTCACCATCGGACCCTTTAGATATTTCGACAATCTCAATTTCAGACTTAGGGTTGTTGCAATCGAAAATTGAAGTTTGCTGCACATCTTCACAATAGAGAAATGCCGAGGCATATTACAATAATGTACTGTGCATCCGTATTATTCAAGGCAATTTTCGGCGTTATTAGAGTAACGAAACTGAATGACCGAAAAACACCGCCCACACAAATAGGCATATTAGTTTGCATATTTCCTGGATCGCTGAAGACGAGGCGCCAAATGGTTTCGAGGACAAACATCAAAACAACAAGAAGAATCCAGCACGCGCTGGTGATTCATACAGTACGACTAGTACGGAAACCACCGCCCAGTACAGCAGCTTCGATCCTGCACAAACAGCTCTATTTATAGTGAGCATCAAGCGGTTTCACAAAAACAGAAACTAATAGAGGGACGTGTCTCTGGTTTTATCGCATGGATGAATCATACACGTCGGGCGTATCACGAGACGAGATGGGGCAACAACACTTATCAAGAACTATGAACTGTTATGGGAAGTATAAACCAGTTATACGAGTTCAGTATGAATTTTTTAGGCTTGTATTAGTAACCCACAAACAACCTGAGGGCCGAGAAATATTTACACAGTGATTTTTATGAAACGAAAACACCTATGCTCTCCAAGTAATACATAATACAAATAAAATATACAGGAGACTTCTTGTGTGTTCTTATTATCGTCAACCTGTCGGATCTATATCAATATTTTGGAACTGTTTATAATTTTCTCCAAGGACATATGCTCGTATAGTTCTATAAATTGCCACCCTTCTGACGTAAATGAGGAAAATTACCAACGTCTTACGTCAATGAACGTAGACACGACCACATGCGTCACGATGAATGACGATCACGCCCCTAGATGAAGATATTATGATATAGTATACATATCCGAGAAGAGACGTTTGGGCTATACCACGCAAACGGCAACGAAATCCCGATGGAATTTGCGTCGTTTAATAAGCAGTACTATCGATCTTTTCCCAACAAGAAAATCATTCCACAACCGATGGGTGTGCGTATCGTACCCTCTCATATGAGATTGTTGTAATAGGTATAAGGTCGTGAGAGGTCGTGAGATTGCTTTCTGAAGCACGAACGTGAGGAATTTCAACTATTTTGATCACGAGGTGGGTGAGGCTGGGAACTAGAACCCAGTAACTTGACTGCATTCGAGTTCCCTTATATGGCATGCATGAAATGGCAATAGAATTGTACGGATTCGTTTCAGAATACACTCATTGTGACAGCTGTGTTTACAGTTCTGACTAGAAGTCACATGAGTGCTGGAATGCCACAAGGGTCACTCAACAGCATCGATATGTCGCTACTGTAAGTTGTGGTATTTCCGTTTGGAAAATATCACTAATCATCACGGAACTACATAGATATTCTATTCATAAGGCGGATATTACTACTACTTGAACACTGAAGGGTCGTCTTATTCTTTCTAATTTTTATACGGCCAGGTCGACGAACCTGACTACCAGATAACGGCCTTACGAACAATGAAAAACAGTTATTTCAAAGTTCGTTCGAGTACAATACTACTGTATTCTGTATTGTATTGAAAAGGGATTCTAACAAAGGCACAAGCGTATCATATCCGCCTCTGCCTCTCACCAGACGGATAAGTGCGACATGAGAAAAGTATAGTTATTCCACGGGCATTAACCTCGCCCTTTAACCGACTTTCGGCTACAGTATTCTTCGAGGTTGAGCGACACTGGAAAGTTTGCTCGGGGGAGCGCGATTCAAATAGGAAAGTAAACACACACCAGCCAGTCATACAATACAATACTGTACTCTTCCACTCCTAATTTGCATATAATCATAACGCAAGTAACAATATCACGATGTAAATAGCGAATGCTCGGTATGAGGAAGTGTGTCAGTTCAATATGCCTGTGTGTACACAAGGTCGCTGTATGCACGCACGGTAACTCAGTTGTACTAGTTCGCGCGAGTTGTTACTAGCGAGACTGGAATGTGAAATATGTGACCGTTTGGCGCTCAAATGATCACCCACTAACGGTATGCGTACAACACAAACAACGCTGCTTGAAGTCAGCGATAAATAAATTCGCAGATTATCGATTCAGGGACAGGTACATCGTAATCGTTCACAAGAGATCAATTTACAGAAATGGCGGGAAATTCAGCATGTAAGCACGCAAGAATACAATGCTACTCACGTAATACACATTCAGAGGACATAGAAATATACTGAAAAGGACCAGTGAATTCCAACATATTTTGAGTTGTGGCCTATGAAAACCAAGAGACCACACGCAATACCATAACAGCTACTAATTGTTAACAAAAATGATATTTTAACATTTGAACTCTGACATATGAACCCAAGACAAAATTAAGTAAACATCTCGGTATAGCGGATGCTCCAGAAGGCTATAGCACAATTTTAACACCACCAGACTAGTGAAACTTCACTGCCACGTTATTCAAATAACTTAACCACGCGGTTGAACTCAATTACGTCAATCGCGCCTCGTGGCTATAGAAGCGCCACGTTAGCTCGGTCAGTTGTTCGCTATCGGTGATAAAAATCGTACGCATTCCAGGTCGTTAAAAGTGGCCTTTATTCTGGGTAATTCAACACTACTAATTGCGATGCCTAGAAAGCGCGGGAACTCCTTCTATAGTAGCAGGAGATCAAAAGGAAAAACACAAGTGACACGGATTCGCTACAATGACGTCAGTGGAAAGGAACGTCCGGTGAAAATACCCAAACAACAAATAATATAAAGGAATTCTTGAGCTCTTTGTCACTCGAACTCTCTCTCACTCTCAAAAACAGAAAGAAAATCACCCATGACTACGCGCTTCCCTTAAATAATTTATCGTTACGGAGAACACCGCATTTTCCAGCAATGGAAATGCTATTATCCTCAAAACATTTTAGAGTGTATTTAGAAGGTATGGAGTACCACACCCTGATGCGAGAGACACTTTCTCAGAATAAACATTCCCAGTGGCGCAAAAATTCTGCGACAGCAACGAACCAAACAAGGCCAAACATTAAAACATATGAAAGAGATGTTAGGCTAGAGACCGTCGGATAATATTTTCATTGCAAAGATTCTGAAAATGCACTATACATACAAAATTGACCGCAATTCCTAAGCAGTGATAACAAAGCACAAATAAGAGATACTTGTCTTGTCTAATCGACTGCAAGGGGGTGGCAAACGCAGTGCACTGTTGTGGCAACGATTCATTAGATTACGAATACTGTATATACAGTACACAAGAGCTCAGCCTACGCGGTTATATCGAAGTATACAATACTGTGATTGTTTTAGCAACTGTCTCCCAGTCTAATAATCGACATTGTTCGAGCGCATACTTAGACCGCATTTTCGATCCGAGCGATTTGTCAGAGCATTTCCAATTGCCGAAAGCGATACGATAGGATATTTCGGTTGGCGCCAAACCGATACCATATCTAATTAACGTGGACAACCACCCGGTCATGTCTGACAGTGAAATTGGCACCCACCGCGCCAACAAGCACTTATATCGGATGTCAGTTCAAATTTTTTAGGCGCGAGAACATGGGAATACGAACTGCAAAGAATGGTAAGGCAATTCCCGATAATTTCATCTCAGTCAGCATTCTGAATCGCATGACAAGCGTTGTACGTAACGATTTATACTATTTAGTCGTTCTTGTTTACTTTATCGGAACTGGACTTTGATACAGCTGGCTTCTCAAAACCCGTTGGAAGCAATTTCCCATATCGAAACATTAACTACTAAAGATAGTGACAAACAATCTATCGCGGTACATGGTACTTGCAAACAGATACAAGACAGGACAAAGTCCGCAGAGAGCAATGTACATACAGCGCGATTCCAGCGACAAGCTGCATCTGTCTCCGCTGAGCGCAGGCGAACTTTGTACTTCTACCGTTTTGGAAACGAAGCGGGCCATGGGAGGCTCGTTTAGCTAAAGGTTTCTTCTGAGTTCGGGCATAATGAAAAAAAAGCCGCAGGAAATTAGTAGCTGATAAATTATTCACGAATGCGCACACAAGGCACATGTCGCTCGTCTCCGGATGAAAGGTCAGGGGTTGCCATTAAACTCAAGAGACTATTAAATATCAAGTACTGAAGGAAGAGACGGGCGACAGCGAACGACGAGATCAAACTTAATGGACATATGGTTGCCGAGGAGTTTTTTAAGACGGTCACAAGTGGCAATTCATTTGAGCTGAGTAATAGCAGAAGACGTTCCCTTACTTTTAGAGTGCAACGGAAACCATAACGTTAGAACGGAACCGCCTTTCGGCTATCGCTCTTCCATAACGAATGACTATTTCTATCCCCTATCTATGTTCTATTGTGACGAGAGTTACAAAAAAAAGTCAAAATGTCTAGCACTTATATAAATTATTGCAATGCATTGCTAGTGTAAAGCGGCTCGGGAGCATATATTCCTATACAGTGGTATTGAAATAATGAATAGCGGTACGGGCGGTAACTGGACATGCGAAGGCGGCAATGACGGAAAAATAAATAAATATATGATAAGAATGTTTTAACAGTGCGTTTTACGTCATATATGTTATGTGGCTGAAGATATGCAATGATGATAATATAAACAAGCCGTACGCGATTAAGTGCCAGGTGGTACAAACTGGTATTATGTCATTCGCGTCGCTTTCACAATCGATCGAGACATTTGAGAACGCAGTACTGCTCACGGCAAGACACGGGAGAAGACCGTCGCTTACGCTTACATAAGCGGAAAACGGACAATACTTTTCATGATGACGTTATTGTAAAGTCCTGGTCAATTCTCAGAATTTGAAAACGATAATACTCTGATAGGTATATATAACGACAACGGTATTACAATCGCAATGATATTGAAAAGATAATATCATTTCCAAACAAATGGGACCGAGTAAAAATACCAATGAGTCACATCACGTGAGATGCATTATTCCTTTACAATCACTCATCTTACAAAGAACATGCGGGCGGAAATTAGGTACGTCTGTTTTGGAATACTTTGGTACTTAGGTACTTTGGTTGTGGAATAAGCAAGAACTTGTTGTGATTTGAACACGATAAAAACTGACATTCGTAAACTTCGACAAAAACTTATGAGCCAGTATTGAAATGCAAGCCAGATACTACGAAATGAAGTTTGGCGGACAAGAGCGCAGACGAAATTTAACCTTACTTTTCAGTTCAACCAGCAGGTTATGCGTTTCTCAGGCGACAAATCATCGTTCAAGAGATTATTATCGAGCCAATATATACAAAGTAAGCGTATAAAGATAAACAGAATAATTATCATGACAAAGTAAAACACCATTACTGCGTCATATCGAAGATCCGGGTAAAACAAGAGGACGTCTGATATCCTCCACTTCAGCACTCGATTGATTTTTCGCTTCTTATTTTCCTAGTGATGGGTATATGCGCGGTGGGTTATAGGCGGCTACTTTCAGTGCTAACAAAATACCGCACGAAGGAAATATATCAGTATTTATATACAGTACACTACCATCCGCCTATGCTCGTGTAGTAACGAGAAGTTGATACCAACCGTTAAGCGCGCTCAAGACGACAACCGTTGAGCTGCCGTTAAGCGGCAACGTTCGGTCGGCCGATGTGTCTGGCTCAGAACAAAGGACTCGAAAAATAGATGAGACCAATCGAAAACGCTTAAGGACTTGCTGCTAGGTCGTTGGCGCGACTTTATCAAAACATTCTTGGAGTCTTGACGATATTTTTCGAGTATCGCGGCCCCGCTTGAGGTAAGAAGAAATACCCTATTTAGCGACTCCCGCCCGTTGTGGTAATACCATCAAAGAGAGCCGTTTCGACGACACTGAGTAAATGACGAACACTACCACCAATACAGTGTGAACGCCGTTGAATATTAACTTTCATTTTTGTTAGCTCCGAACGGCGGCTGTTCAAGCAGCAATTCTGAGAACCGTAGAATGCGTTTCCCTTTTCGATAGCAGTGCAAACAAACGATACTACCCGGGAGTCAGTACTGCAATTTCCACTACACGGTAAATAATGGAAAATTTCGCAGATGTCACTAGCAAACCGGTAATTTTTTGGCACGTCCACGTTACTGAATAACAAGCGTAAAAGATACGATAACAAATTACGTTTGGGAAAAATAATATTGTGATACAAATATCGTGACGCAGATCTTAGAAGAAAAATATTATTAGCAGAAATTCTAAATTTTCCGCATGATTTATTATGTAAAGCGATATGAAATATAACCCGTCTCTAAGGACGATCGTGACTTTGCGAATCGTTATGTGTCATTGGAGCGTTTGTTGAACGTGGCCGTACGACGCATGTATTTTGGAAATGAACTCTATTCCAAGTTTATCTCTTCCACCACAACCTACGGTCGAGAATTTTTTTTCGCCAGTAAACACTCCCAAATTAACGATAACGTCATAGTACAGTAGTGAAGAACGCGTTGAATTCATCGTATCCATTGTATAAAATTGAGCATTAGTATACTACTGCATGGAGCTAAATAAATGAACTGTAATTAAATCCCAGTAAAAAGGATGTCCTCCAGACAAGAGGCCGCCGCCTGGAACATCTGCTAATGACACGCCTGCTGCGGTGGCGCTTGCAATTTCCGTAGCAGCAAGTTGTGTTGCTACTACACCTGATTCACATGACGCCATGGTCTAATACGAAATAGGTCTACAATACTGATAGTATACGGAAACCCTTCTACAGAAATAAAGTGCGCATGTACAAAGGGCGGTGGAGGTAACGGAAAAGTAAACAGACGACAGCAGTCGATTTAGAGTAAAAGTAGAGAGCGAAACTGACTGATGTACGATATGGTTTCAGGAACCGAAGCGGGCATTTATCATAATAGTCATGACTACTACTACAATTGACAAAATTAACAATCAGAAATTTGAACCGTGTGCCAAAAATAGTAGCGTACAAGACAACAGCTCCGTTGGTATTGGAAACTCTGTAATGTCCTTTATGCTCTACTAAGTAATGAGACTAGTTTCAATTTACAGAAATTCAGAATAATGGCACACACTTACTGGCCTCCCACTAAGAAAGCGCCTAGTGTTTTACACAATAGGCCAAATTAAAATACATTGGTAATAATAATAGCGTAAGAATGCCGCGCGTGAGTAGTGGCGAAGAGGGCATACTACGACGATGAAAAACACTTCAGTTCGATCGCGTCTAGAACGTGCGACCAATGAGATCGTTCGAAGATCACGTGGCTCTCGGTTTCTATGGCTATCGTAGTATATGTCGCCCGTCAAAACACAGGGGATCAATACGAGAAAGAGCACGGATGAGAGCGAAAGTAGGACGAATAATAATCGATAATAAAAAAATACAGTATTAATATATCGCCACAACAAGGCCGCTGTATGCCTATAGAGAACGATGTACGCCCTCACATGTATTATCTTTAACAATACTTATGATGGATAAAGTGCGAGGATTGTAACGGTGGCGGTTAGGATTATAAATATAAAAGAAACCTTTCTAGGTCAACGGTCAACTAATTATACCACTGTAATGTACCCCAGTTCTTAATAATGTATTAAACTGGGATTAAATGATTACCTAAAATGAATTTAAATTAAAGACCTGATAAGCAAGAGATGATAACTTTTCTTAGAAAATTACAATCATTCACGGACAGAAACCATATCTCCTTTGACCTAAATCGTTAACGGTTAATACCAGCAGTGATAGTGACAACGGGAACTGTGACAAATGATACAATGTTCGCAAAAATATCTCACTCACTAAATATCGACATGCATGCTATTTCGAAGAATTAAGACCTAATTTATTTCTGGCTAATAACGCCTTGACATTCCCGATATATCGTTTTAATAACGATAAGAGTTTTTTTGCAGAAAGCGTCAGGTAAGCAACAAGGTTTAGGAACCACAAAACACTGTTCTCTATTTGCAACTACACGATTACCGGACGCATTCCCAGCCCACATCCGGATAGATAGAGGCAGAGAACAATGATAAAAGAGAGCTTAAAATGTCTCATTTTAAGGCAATCGAAACCGCCTACTTTTCTGTCAATTTCCGATGTTATTATCTTAGGGCTAATTAGTGGTTTTCGATTCACATTTACAAGAAGAAGATGAAATACCATTACTTGAGACTATCATTAAAACAAGTCAAACTTAAATTTTGTGTTATATCATTGTGATGCAGCAAAACGTTACAAAAATAGTTCTTTTTCACTTAAGTTCGATGCGGTTCAGGCCACTTGTACATTACTGTAGTGCTTTCTAGGAATTTATAAAATGGAACTACCTTTGACCTAGACGGCATACACATATTCCCAAATTCAACGAAACAAAAATTTATGCGGATTCAGTTCGAGCAATATCAGATCTGGGACATATATGGTAGACTGACAACACTGAAAAGGTTCACAAGCATATGTGAATACTTTCAATTGCTGGTTCCCACAGTTCGCACAGCCTCCACTACGCACCACAAGGCCTTTATCGAAATGCGTACTATCACTGCAACTACTGCAATCTAGTCAGCATCTCACATCAGACAGGAAGCGAATCATTTCAAACCGGCAGTGAGTGTATATAACATACGCATAATAATCAAAACATACGAGCCAACAGCCTATTCACAGAATTCTATGTCAGTAAAGGACCTTACCGTGCGATAAAGCCCACTGCATGAGAATAGAAACGTCCGGAAATGGCAAACAAATATTCTACAGCACGTTTATCAAATCTGATACTATGAGTATTTTATACTCTTAAAATTATTCAATATTAATTTCTGGTATGATATTACTGTCGTAGTATTTTCAGTATCGTTGGATAAGACCAGTATGTCATCAATTTATGAGGAACCGGGAATAAAATATCTATAGCTCTTACCGTCAAACTCTGTGTAAACAGTGTCCTTGAGAAAGGCCCCCGAACCAAAATCGACCAGCTTCAATGTGTATGTGTTCAAGTCAACCAACAAGTTCTCATCTTTGATATCTCTGTGAACTACTCCGCACTTGTGACAATGGTCGATGGCTTGCAGAACCTGAATAAAAGTGATACTGACACACCGCAAAGTACTACATGTAGGAAAACTTTTACATTATTGCAGTGAACTGACTAAAATTACAATGAGCATATTGGCTGTACCTGCCAGAAAAAGGTTCTTGCTGTATCTTCATCAAGAAATTTCTTCTCTGTAATGAAGTCGAACAGGTCTTGGCAGGGTTCAGGTCTTTCCATCACGATTATGTAGCTATCAGGTCGTTCGTACCAATCGAGCAACTTTACTATTTGCTTGCTGGGTAGGATCCTTTCCATTAGGACGATTTCCATAGGAACATGGTGTCCGTTGAGCTACACAGAATAAAGAGTAAGATGTTTGAAATATTATAATTCTTTAGCTATTTTTTTTTCTGTTGTTTCAGTGAAAATGGGCTTTCATGGATATATGATAGGATAATTGGTTCAGAGCAGGAGTATGTTTCAAACATAACATCTTGAACAATAAGGATGGTAAATTTTACTACCAGTGCAAATTTAGCATCATAACACTGCCATTTTCAAAACACCAGGTATTATGGTAGTGTGTGTGTATTGCGAGCCAATCTGTTCGTAGTATCTGTTTACAGTCATAAGGACGAGATTTTTAATTCATAAATTCAGCAGCCGCTAAGCACGCGTACAAAATGAACTGAAGTAGAGGAAGTGGCTCTTCCTGCATACCGGCAAAAACACCAAACAATGGATCTCTGTAATGTGCTAGATGATACATAGCTAACTGCAGCAATACGTGATTGGCTTATCAAAAAATATTTTATTTGCAAATTACATAATGCTTGCATGCAAATATATCTCAAGTGTAATGTCATATTCTCACCTGTGCCCATACTTTAACCTTGGATTTAGCAATGTGTTTTATCGCCACCTAGATAAAAATAAACATAGTGAGCACAATTCAACCTCATAACGCTTTGTAAATTGTAAACAATAGAATAAGAGATTTTAGTCTTCAATTACCGGCGAATTGTCACATATTCTAACTCCCGCATGAACTACTCCGAAACCACCGGAACCTATGACCTTTCCGACATGGTAGGACTTCTCAAACGATTCACCTGAAAAAAAACACAATAAGTTAAATAGAGTATTGTTTATAAGCACAATGGTAATATCTACCTGGTAGGTTTTTGAACTGTTGTGGGCCAGAGAAATGGTGATAAGGTACATCGGTTGGACCAACCGTTGAACATATATTACTTATCTTCAACTTATTAGGAAACTGTAGCATTTTTATGTGCTGTTTGACTCCAGAAAACTTGCAATTTGTAATGCAGGCGACTTTTTTCGACTTTTCGATTTTTTTTTGCAGTAAGTCAAAAGTGCAAACACTACGCAGTACTAGTTATGATGCCGTAATATAGATACACAGCTAAAATCAAGAGTATAAACGTTAAATTTATATTTTGATTCTATAACTATTGATAACAGAAAATATCACAGATCAATAACATAGCTGGCGCTAACAGCTGGTAAAGTAGTTGTAGTTCGTTAATCATCGCGCGAGGAAGAGTTTTGTCGAAACCACGGTCAGTTAGGTTCGTAGTAACCCGAGAGAGAATTTGAAACTTTGCAATTATGTAACTCGCTTCTAAAGGGTCATCACGTACTAGTAGTGCGACCTGAATCAGGTTCCAGGCAGATCATTACACTATTACCTAAGCAAAAAACAGACCTACTACCTCTCAAATAATATTATACATCAAGTGATGCACTCTTGTGCATTTACCTAAGCTAAGATTCCAAAAATTACGTCAAAACACAAAGGCGAAGAACAGCTGCTGCTACGCCTTGAACTACAGTTCAATCCTATGCGCCTGCGATCAGTAATTCTAAAGTAACACTCGCTGTTCCGCAGAACATCTGCTCATGACCTTGCGTGGAACCGCTATTCATTTTGTTTTACCTCAGTCTGAGAGCAAGACAAAAACTTTACGAAACATTGCTACTCACTCAAAGCTGTGAACTGAACTAAGTTGCCTCTAAGCACTTTACTCTTCACTCTTTTCCTAACGACTGGTTTGGCAAGCCTTCTTTTTTCTTTTTCGCTCTACTATACTGCTAGAAGCGTTACCCCGATATTCTTTTTTCTTTAACTCCGTTCACTTCTCTCGCATAGAAAATACGAAAATACCTTACTCCTTCGTCAATATCATAACTGCCCTGCGGAGTTTCCCCAGAACACATGCATGTAAAGTTTAAATTTTAAACTCTATTAATCACCAAGCCTCAGAAAAATTCCAAACACGAACGACCAGAGCGCCTTCCCTAAATAATTTCTCGAGTATAACTATTTCATTATAGATAAGGCCAATGGGCGTTTATTGGTAAATGAACTTGGTACAGTATTTCCCATTTCTATTTGTCGAAATACCACCCGTGGCTTATTTAAGATAAACTACGAAATATCGATGTTTTGTCATAGCTTTTCCATACGAGAGGGATCGAATCACTCACTTCGATGTGACTCCATTATTTATAGGCGTTGACATGAAAACCCAGTAAGTAATATAACAAACGCAGCCTGGAAGTTTCACCCAAGAACCTCCATGGAATCTTAGAATAGAAATCGTCTCTCACCTAATCACCCCCAAGTCGTTATTAATAGACAATGATATCCATACCCAACGAGTTATTTCGAGATTAATGCTCTCGACCGCCATCTTGCGTACGAATCACGGAAAATATTAAAATCTAGAAATTTAAGACATCGTATACGAGCAGATTTTTTTATCTATTAAAACAACAACTACAGTATTGTACATACCTTTAAAATAGTTCTACATGCCGGAAGAGATAAAAAGGCCGTAATCGTAACTATTGTCTCGCATTTGCTTCCTAAAGAGTGAAATTTTATTCAAAGGATGTTAATTACAATCCGCTAGATGATTCAGTATAGGTTAAAGGTCGAAACACCGAGTTACCTCACGTTGTTAATGTATGCAAAGTTTTCAAGTTGTTGACAAACATACTTAAATTGCAACATTCTTACCTATTCGTGATGGATAACAACCCCTCCGATGACTATGGGAAAAATTTCAAGGTACTTGTGTCTTCTGCGTTGCCTTTTCTGGAAGGAAATGTCGAAATATCAGATAAATTCATCGAGATGTGTAAGACAATTTACGATATCACCAAATTAAGTAATACCCGTGGTCGTCTCGAACACGACCCCTTACCGAAACTTATCATCGAAAATTTCGATAACGAACAGGTATGGCAAGAAATAGATATGTTCAACAATGTAGAAATCCTGCATTTGCTCAAAACAATGAATCGCCTTGCCACGAGAAAGAACGACGAAGATATTCAGAAAGCTGAAAGAGAGAACGAGGATGTAGTAGAGAGCAGCGATGAATCGGAAGAAGAAGACTTAGATATTCTGCAAGTGGAAGAGGAAAGAGAAGACAGCGAGGAAGAGACCGGTTTCGTTTTCGAAGAGACCAATGAGGACTTTGTTGATGCTGAACAGTATCCCGAGTTATATAAAAGAACTGAAGTGGATGATGAATTTTTCAGTCTTAGAAAAATGGAGAGTGTTCTGGATGACCAAGAGCGAGAGGTTGACGGTTTTCTAAAAGACACTGAAGAGGAGATAGATTATTTTGAGGATGTTCCATCATCAGACGAGGAGGGATTTCAAAAATCGAGGCATCTGGAATACGTTGATTATTTCGAACCACCTTCAAAGTCCAGTCGGGAAGATTCGTCAAAAGTAAAAAAATCGGTACATTTCCAGGAAAATAACAACGTTGAAGGTAACGATGGTAATGTTGCCAAGGTAAAGTTGTCTTCTTACGAAAAGAGCAGAGATAAAATTGATAAAAAAATTGAGGTCATACATAAAAATATGCTGGATAAAACCTGGCAAATGCAAGGGGAGGTCAAAGCTGGTCAACGTCCGGAAAACAGCTTGCTCGAAGAAAACCTAACTTTTGAACAAGTCACCAGGCCGGCGCCGGAGATAACCGAGGAACATACGGTGGATTTGGAAGCGCTTATACAGCAGCGAATTCTGGATCGTGCATGGGATGATGTAGAACGAAAAGTAAAACCGGATTCAGACATCGGAGAGTTCAAGAAACGAATCGCGTTAGATTCGAACAAGTCTAAGATGACGTTGAGTGAAATATACGAACAAGACTATTTACAAAAATTTGACACTGGAGAGAAAGAAGAGGAGGAGACAGAGCAGCATGCCGAAATCAAAAATCAAATGAAAGATTTATTTCGTAAGCTAGATGCTTTATCGAACTTCCATTTCACTGCATCTTTCCCGGAGCCGAAGATCAAAGTCCTCTCCAACTTACCGTCGATAACTGTGGAAGACGTCCAGCCGGTGACACATTCAGAATCCCAAACTCTGGCACCAGAGGAGATTTTCAAGAAGTCGCGTGCCGGGGAGGAAAAATCAAAGGAAGAGAGGACAACCACCGACCGCAAACGGGAAAGAAGGAAGAAAAAGATTTTAGCTGGTGCTCGCAGCAAAGCCCGCGAGAAAAAGTTAGCCAAGTTGGATCCGAACAGTGACGTGGCGAAAAAGGCCAAGGCGGTTAACTTTTTAAAGAATGCAATGAAGACGCCGGGAAGTAATACCACTCTAGTCAAATCACCTGGGGAGAAAGTAAAAACCTCTCGACAGTTTTTTTCGAAATTGCAGGACAAAGTCTCTCTGAAAACAAAGAATAGATGATAGTCAACATCAATTTCATTCCAGCAAAGGTCTGGACGAGAAAGATTGAATTTCAACTTACTCACTTTTGCTTGGTTGATAAAACTTTCTCCTGCAAATAATTATGTAGCATTGATGAGTACCATAGATGCATGAGAATGCAAAATGAATCTTAGTGTTATTTTACTATGAACATCCGTATGCAATATAAATACGATGAATATACCAGAATTCGTACCGTAAGCACACTTCGCACTACACTCAGCTCGTAGAGTAATACTGGAACTACAATCTAGCATTTCTGAATTTTTAAATCCCATTGACAACAATTATGCCTGGAACGAATTAGAATTACCAAGCCATACAGCAAAAACTACAGGTTCAGACAAACAGACAAAATAATACAGTGATAATATCGCTACATCTGGAAAAAACGTACCATAGCTAAGCTGACAGGTAAATATATACAAATTTAGTAGGGTAAGGTGACTAGAGTTATACGCTATTTACGGATGAATCGATTGCAGTGAATCTGAAGTCAAAGCCACAAGATACCAGTCTATTCGAGAGTCATGACGAAAATGACAAGGCTAGTCGCACGGTCGCATTTCGCAAGTTACAGTCGATTTTAATAATTAGCGCAAAAGTTAGATTGTCTTGAAACAAGCCGCCGCTTCAACTAGGATATTCACTGAAATTGGTCAAGATGTACCCTAGAATAATGGATGAACAAAACAACGGGGATCCAGACCGGGATTTCATTCAGGACAGCTCCATATTGCCCTCTAGCGTATTACAATCTGGATAGACAGTCATACAGTTATCACCGAACTCAGCAGCGAGACAGCGACATAATTAAATGACGCCAAATATATATCTGAAACAGGGGAATATAAAAAAACTCTGGACATTGAAATACGGACTTATTCATGAAAACAGAAGGGGATATAATTTAGATTAGAGAGGTATATTCGGGGCTAGAAATACCGATCAGTTTATATAAACACAAGGAGGTATAACCTGGATTAGAGTGGTATATTTGGGCAGGAAATACCGACTTATTTATGAAAAATGCAAGGAGGTATGAAATGAACTGAAGAATGTAGTCGAGTCTAGCCAAATATATATAAGTTATGATGAAAAAACCCTGCACATTGCAATACCGACTTTTTTTATGAAAAAGAGGAGTATCGCTATTCACGTAAATGTACGACTTACGGACAACACCATTCATACCATCCTTGAAACGCAATTTTAAAACTCTATAAACTCTTCACGACAGAAATTAGATAGGGAGGTATACATACTGTACAACACAAGAGCAGATAGCAAAGTTAATTATCCTTACGAATTGCAGAATTACATTTCATCTCCACTCAGATGACAAATATCTTCTCATCCGTTACCCCGTTCTTTTGTTTATATGACATGGTAATATCGAATATATAATCGTCGTTTTCATTAGAGATAATACCAGAATCGAGGAAAATAATACTTAAATATATCATCCGAGCGCGCAATTTCGACATATGTCGATGCGATTTTAAAACGTTCAATATAGTATAGGACGTTTCTACAAATTAAAGAACCGATTACATCGTCGAGGAGATAAAAATCATTCACTTAATTTCGCCTGGTTGTCATTTTATGCATGACCGTGGAATGATTGATAATCCTGTGACATATTGTTCAATCAGGAGGATATGGCAAAAAAATCCTTCAATAAATGCTCGGAAATCTGGATCGTACACCTTCATTCAGTTCGCTAACTCGTAGGTGAACCAGTACCACTAACCAGTTGGTCTACAATAGTTTTGAGCAGTAAGTTACTATGCTGCAGATTCTTGATACTGTGTATGAAGAGTTCATAGAGGATATTGGCTTTTGATAATGTATATTTATTCATTATAGAAAGGTTGCATTCCAGCATTGTTTTAGATAAGTCTGCCTATAACGTTGCATACATATCGTGTATAGTGTCTCTGTGAACCATGAACAACTTACTGAACGACATATCGACTGGAAAATTTGACGACTATTTTTACAATGATACTGAAGGTAAAGCAATTTTGGTATTTGATGCATTTTAACGCGTTCCAAGCCCCATTCCAGTGAATATCGATTTATTATAAGTACAACTGTATTGTTTTCAGGATTAGAAGAGAACAGCACGTATTCAAACGAATCTGATGCGCCTGCCGAATGGGATCCGTGGCACCCACCGTACGCTGTTCGTGTAAATCGCACCTATTATTCTCTCGTGGCTATCTACATGTCGTTCTTATTTTTCTTCGCATTCATTCTCAACATGCTCGTGCTCTATACGGCATACAAAAATCGGGTAAGTTCCGACACTCATATGGAGTCGCTTGACAACTCTCTGCAATAAATATCAAGAGGTTTTGATCATTTCATTCGTATTGCAGATTCTTCGAACTCCGTTGAACTATATCATTCTGAATCTGACTGTGGCCGATTTGCTCTCCGTTGTTTTCAGTTGCTTCGTCGGGATTTCGACTAACGCTTCCGGTCGCTTCTTCTTCGGCAAATGGATGTGCCAGGCTGAAGGATATCTGGCTTCAGTTTCCGGTAAGGCGAAGTACATCTATGAGTAATGTACGCGGCCGTATCGTAGTTTGATAGATGCAGGTTACTTTTACTTAAGTAAAGTCTTAAGTCGAGTGACCAAAGTTACTTAACCAGTCAATTCTAACACCGATGCTGGTAGATGACGAGAAACAAAGTACAAAATGGAGGGGAAATGCATGACTGTACTTTGTAATATCACAGCCATATCGTCAAGGTCCATCAAAATGACCATTGGTTGACATTGCAGGCAAAATAATCCCCGATTCTCTGTTATCTGGAACTCACAATTAAATACGAATTCGGATTATTCGATCCAATGCACAGATTTAATGCTAATAGCATTTTTCTGTCTCCTCATCGGAGAAATTCAATTGGAGATTATATTTTTCAGGTATCACTGGCTTGGTATCGATTGCTGTGATGGCGTTCGAGCGATACTTCGTAATCTGTAAGCCATTTGGACCCGTACGATTTTCGGAGAATCATGCTATACTGGGTATGATGCAGCTTTTCTAATTCAGTACACTGTACACTGTCTGAAGACATTATTCATGCTGTTCGTGTTTTGTTACAGGCATCGTATTTTCTTGGTTATATTCCCTCGGCTGGAACTCACCACCGCTGATATTCTGGGACGGTTACGAAGCTGAAGGTTTGGGAACTACCTGTGCTCCCAATTACTTCGTAACCGATCCGGGAAAACGACTCTTCATTGTTATGTACTTCGTCTTCTGCTTCATCATCCCGTTCGCTGCCATTTTTCTGTCGTATGGCAAACTGATTATGACGCTCCGACAGGTAACGATCGTATATGTTCACAATCCAGTTGCAATATCAGCATTGAAAATTTTATGTTGTAGATGGCTAAAGAGTCGTCAGTGTCAAAATCCAGTAACGTAAGCGCCGATCAAGAAGTTACGAAAATGGTGGTAATGATGGTGGCGGCTTTCACATTCTGCTGGCTCCCGTACTCCATAGTTTCGATGATGACCGTGTTTAGTGAGAACGTAAGGGCAGCTTAATACTCTCAGATGGATAGAATAATCAAACAGAATAACAAATTTCATTTTTCTGCAGAAAAATTACGCTCTCGGTGCCATTCCAGCTTTCTTCGCCAAGTCCGCTTCCATTTACAATCCCCTTATTTACATAGGACTGAACAGACAAGTAAGCAGTATTTACTATGGGCAGAAGCAGTGCGAACTAGAACTAAATTACTAATAGCGACTCGATTTCTACTAGCATATATATCACGTGAACTAACTTCATAATGCTGTTTTCTTCACCCCTAGTTCCGTGACTGCACCATCAAGGCACTCTTCAACGGAAAGAATCCTTGGAGCGACGAAATAGGTACTACAAGCTCTATGATGTCAACCACCTCAGCAACGACCACGCTGAGCACAAACAAAGTTGCTCCTGCATAATAACCAGACACCGAAACAGAACCCTAACACCGAAAATCAATTTTTGTTTCTTATCGCGTCTTCGTGTTGTTTCGTGTCATTCAATATTTCATTCTTGTTATATGTAACGTATCTTTTACCTCGTAGCTGATGGAGTGTACATGGGCTACAAACCTGTTATTAATTTTTCATAGGGAGTACAAACTATTTGCTGGTAATTGTATTTCACATACCGCGATTTGTTGCGAGTTATCATTTGTGAATTGAATTGTGAAAAGACGACAACTAATAAAGTATTTGAAAAATCGTAACTACCACTACTGCAAGTCAGATTTGAATGATACACCTTCTATTTTACATCGCCAAAAAACTTTTGCTTATGGAAGGTTATGAGACAATTCCAGATAATTATTGACAAAATGCCATGAAGTGTGATATGGGAAACTAAACAGGGATACGAACATACAAAGATTAGGTTCACATGCATTCCCTGGTTTACGAGCAGTGTTCGACAAATGCTTTCCACCCGGAGAATATTAATTTTTTGACGGAAAAGTTTTTAGTTTTTTTTAAGTAAAGTTAAAAGTCTATGAATAGAAATACAGAAATATAAATTTTTCACGAAATTGTATAAAATATAATATACTGCTTGTGAACGAAAAAAATATGAATTATCATAAAATTAACTGCTTCGTAACAGATACTTCAGTGAACCAGGGAATACCAGTCTATTTCGCACAGGGATAACTGCTACGAAACGATACTGAACAATTGCACAACATACAGATAGAGGCTGCTGTACAGGTTGAGAGGAATGCGATATGGATGAATACGGCCTACGATCAGGGACTAGAAACCAAAACCGAATTTCTAACAAAAAATTTGAACGAACCAACTAAATTTAGCGAACCCTTAATCTCAACTATTCTGGACCCCTATCCAAAGATATGGGTGCAATTCATTATTGGAACACACAAAATCGTAAACAGGCACTCCACGACTGATGAACAAGTTACGTTCCGATGTGTTCTTTAGGTTCTTGGCATCAGTCCCAACAAAATAACATCACTAGCCTTCAGCCGGCTATGATGAAAACACAATACAACAAAAACAAACTTGAGAAATGAGAGGAAAGGACAGAAGGTTTGCAGACGCAACCGTAGCGTAAGCAACAACAACAACAAACACAAGGCGTTTGAAAATGGCAGACGCCACTGTGCTGCCACCGGCAAGAGTCTGAGACCAAATGATCGAAATGGAAACTACGAACAAAATTCAGACTTGATTCAAATTCTTTCGAATGTTATTATTAGTTCGTATTCTCAGAATTCAAAACTCTTTTTCTTTTGATTTCTTTATGTCTGCTGTTACGATCAGTCTCCATAAATTTTAGGCCATAGTACATACTTTTTTCTCTAGTTTCTCAGTTTAGAACTTCAATTCATGAATTTGATAAAAATCTCTGTCCTTGACGTCATATTCTGCAAACCGATTTTAACCGGAACAATTTAAAAAATCCAAAACCTGAATTAACCTTCGCCTCAACCAGAACCACTTTCAAAATCTCTCTCTATCACTCTATCATGATCAGTGCAAACAGTAATTGGGAAAGCAAGTACCGCTAACATTGTATCACGGTTGAAAAAACAATTGATGTGACAGAATTCGCACAGTTGCACACTGATTTAAAGTTGATAAAGTAGATATAGAGGAATTACTTTAACGGTTAAATATCAAAGACATGATTAATTGAGACAAGATAGATTATTAAAACAAAAGTTAAAATATAAAATAAGAAGATTTCAAAACTATTATTTGTAGATATTGCTCACCTAATCGGACCGGTTATATATATACCATAATAGTTAGGTCCTAGAATTAGCTTGCTAGCTGGACAGTGGCTGTGAGGTTTGATACAGTTTGATGACAGCTGACTAAGTGGTGGCAAATATTTAAAAGAATATGGTACAAAGTATTATTTACCATAGCACTACAAGACATAAACCATAGTAAATATACGTTCAAAGTAAAAAACTACATTTGCTACATTGATATTTCATGAAACTTTCTAGAAACTGCCGAATCGCTCTAGCGAAATCATTGGGTTACAGAGACACTACGAGGCGGAAAGTGCGATTTGTGAATTACTGCAGCGCAGTGAGCAACAAAAAAGTTGATAATACATGCTATCTTGAAAACCTTTTTAAATCTTGCCCACTAATAGAAGACATTTTTTATATAGGCACCGATATACCTAATTTTTCGAGCGAAAGGTTGTAAACAATCCCATAATATACATGATTAGGTATCTAAATCAATGTACATAACAGGATGTGGCTAATAGTGTAATTCTCATGGCGATCATGGTTCAGTGATTGTGCAGTGGTTCAGTGAATAATTGATTTTGTGTAAGTTTGATATGTTTTTCTTGGGATCAATTTTGATAACAATGAGTTCTTTCTCTCACTTGTCTATTTTTGACACAATCTAATGATATTATAATTCATTAGGGTACCTGCATCAGTGTTTTGTCTGCATACAAAAAGACAGTACCGCTCCAAGTGAAGAAGGCGAACTGCATCAGTGTCTCAGGTTGTCATATTCAGATGGTAAAGTCGGCGGCGACTGGCTGTTATTATACACGTTGTTGGTGTTCTCGTAAATGCCTTGCGATGGCTGAGGAATAGCTGATGAAATGCTGGTCCTGCAAAAGAATTTGCATTATTATAGAGAAAAGAGGCCCGGAAATTCGAGAATGACTTAATTTACAGATTTTGAGAGACTCTGGTGGAACAAATGAAAAACTGCAAGCATCAGAATAGTCCAAGCTCCAAAATAGCCACCGGTTCAAATCACTGATATTTAAACGGAAATATTTTTGAGAGTTTTGTGGTGTACTGTAAAAATGACAAAAGGCTTATGGCAGAGAATTTGGGGTTTTGGAGGGTCATAAGGTTGATGGCAGTAGAGTACAGTAATACCAGATATCCACGTATCAGGCTGAAATTACGATCCGTAAGTTTCATACTGTGCGCCAAGCAACTCCCCACCAACACTTCCCTGCTGAACTTTCATCCAGTCCAGTTTATTGGGCTGTTACTTAGGCAGCGAGAAAAACAAAACAGTAGAAAAAACGTGGTCGATCAGTGAAAAACTCACACTAACAGACAACAGAATGGTTCAGTTTCTGTTCAAGCCGTATTTTTGTTTTCATAATCTTCAGTAATTGTAATACTGGCACGAAAGCAAAGAAACAGTGATACTACTACTACTGCTAATGTATATGGATGTATAGTACAGATAGTAAGGGTATTAGTAAGAATTTTTCAGATTACGAAACAATGCTTACATTGATTGTGCTCTCGAACTCATTGGAGACGGTGTATTCGATGAAGAATGCAGTGGATGAGGAGTTTGAACAAAAGAATGTATAGGTAAATCTCCTGCTACTTCACCCGTGTGTCTTGTATTGATGTACTCCCTTCCTTTACCTTTGTTCTTCTGCAAAATGGAGAAAATTCATCAGTGGACTCGACATTATGCACACATTATTTTCCTTAGTGCGTTGTCTGAACACGCTTAGAGGAATCCTTGCTGATGAGTATTGTCGACCCCGTTAGTCTTATAGGAGTATGGGGCACTTGAATATACTTTTTAGCACCCGATTATGGTACCCAGAGAAGGAAGATGCAACTGTGGTTTTCTCCCCCATGGCCAGACGAAAATTAAAATCAGGTAATTTTTTTCAAGTTCTGGTACAGTCAAGTCAAATCATAGTTTAGTTGTGGTTTTTGTGTTGTATTTTAGGATGTTTTCATGGAATGTTTGCACTTTCAGCAAGGTATGATAAGTGATGAACGTTGCACAATGCTTAATACATGGTAGTTGAGCATAACCTGCCCCTGGATATAATTAATCGGATTTATTAGGCAAGTAGTACCTGTTCCTCTTCCATTCGTCTTGTCAGCGTTTCTATGTGTTGCTTCACGGCCAAGTAAACAAATTGATACTGCGCCTCTGTCTGAACCATGCCGGACCTCTGACTTCGAACCATCTGTATCGTACGCTGGATGTCGATTTCGCAATCGAGTCCTGATACAATTTTCGAATAAATGAAAAACTGAAGACGGGTCTATCGAAAATCGTCTACACTCAACCCTGAACCAACCTTGCTGTCGAATGATATCTAGAATAATGTCGATCACAATGAAAGTTCCAGAACGTCCGATACCAGCGCTGCAGTGAACCACGACCGGTCCGGGCTCCACCAGACTCTTCTGTTTCTCGTTGATCTCGTACAAGAAATTTAGCACACCACCCGGATCCGACGGTACGCCGTGATCCGGCCACACTTTGAAATGAAAATGGTAGACGGTTTTTCGATAGGTTGGCTGTAAATAAATTTATAGATGTGAGCAAGAGTTACTTCACATCGAGACAGAGGTAGGGGAAATTTTTGGCAATCTGTATGTAAACTTTCAGCAGCTTGTGTCATCTATATAAACTAAAGTTAATGTGTGTGTGTTAAAACATCTAATAAAAGTTTTACCCAGGCGAAGCTGGAGCCTTCAGTGACACTTTCTTTGATGCCTTGTGATTTTAAGTTGATGGCTGAAGCCAATAGCCTGTACAATCGTAATACTAGCATGGAACATGTATATGACTGGAGTGCGAAATGGAGATACAATTGTGTAGGCCGATGATGCATAACGCTATTTCCTGTACACTGTACTAGATATTGATATTGAACAGGTAGAGTAGTACGAATAACGCTAGAGCAAGGAGATAATATGTAAGTCTAAAAGAATGGTGAGACGTGGCGATAAGGAAACTAATGGGGAATCGATTATTAAAACTGAATTGTGATGAACTGTTCTGGATTGTTGAGAAAATTACCATTGTTAAAGAAAGTTTACCTCGATGTCGAATGCAGCATTGGATTTCAATATAATCAAAACATGCTTCAATTCATACCTTATCTAGAGCCGGGGGAGGGGGGGGAGGTT
>QXVX01004531.1:0-14479 GCA_013436065.1 Halocynthia aurantium | reverse complement strand
ACAATTTATTTCACTTACTTTTCTCGTAATTGCGTAATATCTAGGCTAACAAACTCCACTCCCGGTTGTTACAACGCGAATATAAAAAAGAAGCTTCTGAATAGGGACCAACACGAGAAATCTCTAGCGCCATCTAACAAATGAGTTAGATTTAAATTTGAACACGTAGTACCCCCAATGAAAAGGTCTTACAGAGCACTAGATATGTATGTATGTACCGCCGACGCAGAAGAAATTGGGTTTCGTTGAAAATGGAATCTAATTTCTCATCATACACCGATACCCGACTATACTTGGTCTGGATGGCAGAAAAATAGTTGCTCGACAATTTATTAGTTTGGCAAATATTATAGGAATGCAACAAAGCTAGAATCCAACTTTATTTCTGTTTGGTATTGATGACTCGATTGGTAAAAGCATTTACGATTGTCTCGTTTCGATTTTGGTTGATTAACTTTGGCTGAAATGGTGCATTGCTTCTAAGGGCTTGAGGTTTGTTGCTTTCGCAGCTGTTTCTATTACTTTGAAAGGTCTTGAAAATTGGCAGTCAATCAGTCACTATAATATTGATTGTAGATGTTTCAAGTCTGTATAGAATTTCGCAGGGCTGAATTACTGCTGATTTTAGACATAATTTTAAGTAAGTGTGAATAAAATTTTGCAGGTTGCAAGTCATGTGCATATCTATAATGAAATAACTTAATTACTGGCCAAAAGATTCTAATGTCGGAAGAAGCAAAGTTAGCAGCGGTACCGGACGTAGACATCGACGTTGAAAAGTTCAAATACATTCAGATTTGCGTGAGCACACCATCAGGGAAAGAAAAAGTTATTATCCGTGGTGATTCAAGTGCCGAATACCACGCTGACATATACGATTCGGTGTCAAAAGGAATCGAGGCGCTCGGACTTCACACCGAACCCATTGGTGGAGGGAGAATCTTACATAACGTTGCCGCTAAAACTATAGAAGTGTACGGATACTCTATGGGGTTCGGTGCCGCAGACCACAGCATTACTGTAGAAAAATTGAAGAAAGTTTATCCAGGCTATAAAATTACATTCTCCAATGAGGGATACTGAACTTCTGATATCCATTGACATTAACATGAAGATTATACTATTACGAGAGCCTAAAGGAACTCCAGACCCTTATCACACAACACTCAGCAAACTTGGCCCGGTCTTTTCATTTCCTGTACTGTCAATAAACTTCATCAATTCCAAAACTGTTGGAGAATTGGTATGAAACAATTCCATGTTTACATCAAAACATAGTTTGTGTACAATAGAACCCTCATAGGGTTGCGATACAGTGCTTGAGAAGTCTAATATCATGCTTTTGCATTCAGAATTTGAAATTCTATTCTGGAATTATTATTACTTCAACTGTTTTGCATAATAAATAATGGTATGAAACTTTTACAAAATCTTTAAGACATGAGGAAATGATGCAAAATCATAGCTGGTTGTACACAAGGTGTAATAATGTACATAAATTCTTAATGATTGGTTTCATGGAACTGGTCTAGAATAACATAGCAAGAGGAAAGAAAAAAATCTCACTGCAACCTCTGTTATTTTATCCCATGAAACTATGGATTTGTATTAGATTCTGGAATAATTAAGTAGCTTTGTCATAGAATCATGTATGTACATACATAAATCTCCATCACTTCTATATTAAATTCTGGCATAATATTTCGTCCTATCTACACACAAACAACAGTAGTAACCACACAGATATTGTATAATCACACAGCTGAAGAATCTTGACAAATACTCCGCAGTCATATTCACCAGCGGAAATGCGGTGAAAGCGATAATGTCTTCCATCAAAACACACAACATATCCCATTCAGAGATGAATAAATTGAAATGCTATGTGACAGGCAAAGCAACGCGACAAGCAGGTATCATCTTTATGTAGCAGAAAAGGGTTCTAATTCTTAATGTCCGTCTTTTTTGTATGTAGCTTCTGCATTAGGATTTCAATGTAAAGGAGAAGAGAGCAGTAATTCTGAAAATCTGTCTGCTTTAATAGTCAAAGGTATTGGTTGTATTATGGAATGTTTAAAAGAATAGAGTTTAACGAGAAACTATTTTCAGACAATGCGATATGCCCATTTAAGAAACCACTCCTATTTTTCTGTGGTCAACAAAAACGTGAAACTTTGCCCACAACACTGAAGGAAGCTAGTAAGTAATATTTACACTTTGATTCTACAACCATAAGCTATTTCATTTAATTCAAACGATGCTATAATCATACAGATATCCATTTAAAAACCAATACTGTCTATGAAACGAATGAACATCAAGATATCGCGAGTTCCATAATAAATCACAAAGGAAGTAACAACAGGGAACCATGCGTGGTAGTTTTCTTCAGCCCGTCAGGAGTTAATTTTGCATTGCACAAATTCAAAGAGATTTACGAAGGACATATGCACATGCTAAATGTATGACTAACATTATTTTTAATGTTTTTTCCACAAAGTATGACTTGTTATTTTTCATAGTTTGCTGCAATCGGTGGAACAACGGCTACAGCTCTCATGGAGAACCATATAATACCATGCTGCGTTGCAAGTAAACCAACACCAGAAGATCTGGGATCGGCCATAGAACAATTTTCTTATCAGAGTTCAATTAATTCAGGGATTTGAATATGATTTCCATCACAATAAATATTGTATTGATGTTAAATCAACTGTTGAATATTTGCTTACTGAATAATAAGCCCAGTATAATTTCAAAGACCTTGTGTACTTAGAACTAGGGGTACTTGCATGTCAGGCATAGCCATGCATAGCCAGAGTCGAGAACAATGTCAGGGGAGATCATTCGAGCAGCACTGCCCAATTGGCAGAAAATTGTTAGTTTCTAAGATGGTAGCCAGGGGGTAGTGATAACATTCTAGCAATTAGTGACAAAAAATATTGGTATGTCACTGTGCAGGCAGGGTAGGTAGATGGAAGTTGTTCAGCATTTCAATTTTTTAGCAGCGATTTTATTCTGTATTTCCACGTTTCTCTTAGCTTGAGTCTCTAGTCTCTCTCCTTTCTTTTTTATATAAGCACTATACGAAGATTCTCCAGAATGCATTTTAAAAAGTCCTTGGTAGATTTGATTTTCATCCACTTTCATTGTTGCGATTTGAGGATTCGCTACGATCAGTGTCTCCCAATCGTACAGTTCGTAAAATTCAGCAAAACATTTATATGATCGCAACGAAAGAGAGCCATCTTCCAATACACCAAGTACGCATAATACACAGCAGTTGTCTTGTGAAGATGGGAGGAAATTTACATCTTTGATTTTTGTCATTTCTTTCGCATCAATGTCATATAAGTGATTGAGAGAAAATGAGTTCTTGAATTTCACTTCCAAAACATCAACTTTGTTACTGGAAATCGAACCCACCGCCAGTTTTTGATTTGAAAATGATAAGAGGGATGGAATAAATGGCTGCACTTCTTCGATTTCAGCATGGGTTTGTTGACAAGGTGTGATATGATATTGACACAACAATAGCCCACTTTCAGCCCTCCACATGCACAAACTTCCGTCACCAGAGCTAGAAATAAAAATGTTCCCTTCTTTGTTTGGAAGACATAGTAAGCTGCACACAAATTCAGTGTGATTCAGACAAAAACTTTCTATCACAAACGGTCTCTCTACATCAGTAACACGTATTTTCTCATCCCTGTCAGCAGTGATTATATATTTGCCATTGGAAGTCAAACATACATCCAGTAACATAGAAACATGTGCCACTATAGGTTCCCGTTCAGCATCCGATTCCCCTTCTTCATCACACAAAGAATACTTATACAGATCTCCCGATTTGTCTGCCACATATAAACAACTGTTATTTTCATTAAATGCGCATGAAGTAGATCTTCTTTTCAGTCTAAGTTCTTTGAAGACCTCCATATTATTTCGCACATCAAGTAGCAATAATCTTTTATTGGAAAGTATAGCACAGAGATACTTGTTGTCAGGAGAAAACATTAGGTAATCAAATCCAAAGATTACAGTCTGATTTTTGTCTCCTTTCACAACTTCGTGCTCGCTGTATGTCCGGGAAAAAAACAGAGCTCCATCATCAGAATTGAATATGTTTATTTGGGCTCCAGATGCCACCACTAGATACTTGTTTGATGCAAGAAAATATGCCATTATTACATATTACTTTTAGTTTCCCAACGTTTTTTAGTTTCAAATCCCCAAGCAAGTGGCTTTTTTCTTCTGAACAACTTTATGTCCGTTTCTTCTTGCTTTTTGCGTAGGAATTTTTCAGCTCTTGAAGTGTCTTCTAGCAAACACTCGGCGTCCTTCTCAATCAATTCGTTATTCACTCTATCAGCTTCTTCAAACTTTCGTTTTTTCGTCAGTTGGACAACTTTCTTATCGAGTTCGTCTCTCTCGCTTGCTAAATTCTGTTGAAACGTTTCCAGCAAATTGTTCCCGTTTAATGAATTGGAATCATCTGTATCATCTATTTCCAAAACCTTATCTTGTTTCGCAACAACGACTTTTTTCTCTGGTGTACTTGTGCTTGCAGACTCTGCGGTTATGTCGGCTCCGGAATTGAAAGGTTCACAATTAATCTTCTTAAGTTTCTCTTTCACCCTGTTAGTAATTGCTACTCGTGATAATATTGTACCGTCATTGACAACAGAAGAATCCGAATCGGAAGAATCGGTATCACAATCAAGTTCACCAGGAAACTGACCGCGGAACATCAACAATTAACCACCAACTCTCCAGAACCAAATGCACACCGATCCACAACAAAAATAAGCATGGAATAAAATAGGTTTTTGTAATTTGCTATAACGATTTGACCTCGAAATCCCACGATTCAATTTCAAAAGGTTAATATTTACAATCACAGAATACATATGTACTACATGGGGTGAAAATTCCCTTGTTAGAAGAAGCACTAGGAAAACATTCATTCATTTTTATGAAGTACAGATTAAACTGGGAATTGCTGCTGCAACCTAACACACTTAGGCTTACTTACTTATTGCTTACTGTGCAATTAGAACACTGTTTCAAGGATGCGCACCTTTTAAGAGCTCGACAAACTACACGTGCTTCCATCCATTCAATCGAACTAATTTTGAACATATTTTAAAAGTCATTCTAGCCAACTATCAGTAAAAATAGGTGTCTTAATATGGATCAAAGTACCATTACTAAATGAAACGAGAATCCAAAAATTCACCAAACCTATATTCATATTAAGATTTACTTTCTAAAAAGAAACAAGGTACATTTAGAAATTAAATTTTATTTTAAAAGTGGAAGTGGAAGTTGAACATCCACGAAGCAAATACTGTATATCATAAAATGATAATGAAAATACAACACAGACAAAACAGTGTTTTCCTCCTGCCAGAAATGCAGNTAGCGCAGTAAAATAAAATTAAGATTTTGATATTACACAGAGGATCTTGTATAAGTGGATTGGAAAGAACTTGAAAAAATAATTATTAAATTTTTACTACATGAAATGATTTGGCTCCGGAATACATAATAGAAAAATAACGTATAGACATTGTGTATCACACATTAGTTCAAATGTAAATAAAGTTGGTTATTGAACGAGTAAACAAAATCTCGAAAAGGTAAGAATGCGATCAATGTATTAAAGTATGCAAATAGTATACTTACTATAGTATATATTAAACTTTTTAGGTGAAGAATGCATGGAATTTTTACGTATAAACATGTATCTTCAATTAAATTCGGAACCGATTACATCTAGGTGTCACAGGAAAATATATTTGAGTACGATGAAAAATTCTGTACAACCAAAAATTCTACCAAACACAAGGCTTTCTGCATCATATTCTAACTAATTCTCGAATTCATACCTTCTGTTTAAGCGATGCTGCTTCCGGATTTTCAATTAAGTTCTTTACCTTGCGAGTTGGTAGACCAGATTTGGCATAAATCAATGCAACCTCAATCATGAAGTACATGAATGCCGCTGTCAACTGGCATACCAGCGCATACCAGAACGTTACTTGGTAAGTTCCATACACATCAACCAGGTATCCTACAGAAAATATAGTGTTGTTTTTTCAAACTGCTGAGTAGAAATAAATGCAGGCAGTTTCTGACTTAAAAACTTAGGATTGCCATAAGGGAAAACATGTCATAGATCACAATCATTTCCCGAGGTTCGTTTAGAAGTCAGTAATTGCCCACATTTTGTAATGTTGAAAGCATACCTGCAATTGGTGGACTGAAGAGGGTAGTGACTCCACTGAAAAAGAACTTGAGTCCCATTATTTCCTGTATGTGATCAATTCCAAACAAAATGGGCACCGCAGTCAGAGAGCCAGGGACAAGGAAGCCATAAAACAATCCCGAGAATATCGCATAAATTACTAAACTCACAAAACATCGGGATTGAGCGGCAAAAATCTGCATTAATGCTAGTCCCAAGACATTGACACCGATATAAATCAGCAAATGCTTTTCTAAAGCAGGGAAAATTGTTACAAGGGCACCGCCTATCGGCCGACAAATAATGTCACCAACGGTTATCATGGAAAGGATAAACGTTGCTTCGCCTAAAGACAAACCAATTTCTTTTGCATATGGAACCACATAAATGATGGGAATGAAAAGACCAAGAGCCAAAACCAATTCTGTCGCACCCAATAGAAACGCAATCCAGTAATTATGTAGAAATTCATGAATGCGCCCACGTTTCCTTTCCAACCTTCCAATAACTTCTGCCTTTACAGAAGTAGAAGCGTCATCACTGTCATTACTCAGCTTTTTCTGTTGGATGTCTTTTTTTGCAGTCCTCACAACACTTATTGGATGTATCAGCGATCCAAACATAGATATATTAAGGCCGAACCCAGCAAAGATGAGCAGAGTGCCACGCCAGCCATAATTGTTCAGCAAGTAATTACTCAGAAACGGAAGAATCGTTGTACAAACACTACTTCCTGCGCTCGCGATGCCATTAGCTAAAGCTCTCCATTTTCCAAAATACAATCCGATTTGAGACAGCACTGAGATGAAACTCCAAGAGAATCCTAAACCTAAACAATAAAATAAAAAGGTAAATTTCCATATTCTCGTAGGAATACTAAGGCATGCATGTCAGTGCTGCAAAATTTTTCGAAACTGACCTTAACATAAATCTTTCATGCTCTAACTTGATAGTCAGCTCTTTAAAGCACTTCTAAAAAGTGCTTAAAAGTTATTTCTGGATAATAGGATATGCCATGATCCAAATCATGCAATGAAGATCTTTACTTGGAATCACGATGACAGAATTGTTAACAAAATGACTTAAAGCAGAGTGTAAAGTCGAACAATGAGATCATTAGTGATGAATAGCACACATGCTATTATGATGAACATCATCTGATTTTCTTAATGGATGTACAACTATAGTTCAATACAGGAACAGCCCTGGGAAGGTGGGTTACATTCCTAAATGGTTCAATATACGTTTCTAAACAGTACATTGTATTATTATATACAGTTTGCTGTCAAGTCAATCAGCTTGAAATTACCTATGGCTTACCGTCACAGAGGTGAACTCAAAACCAATAACAAAGCAACATTCACACTTGTACACACCCAAACTACCAATATCTTTGGGTTACAGATCTTTTTACCACATACACAGACTCACCATTGATCAATCCAATTCCAAGGTATACCATGTAAATATTGGTTGCTACTGAGGCAATAATCATTCCGATGAGACACAATACACCAGAAAGCATTATAAGCTTCCTTGCTCCAATCTTATTCTGCAGGAGAGAAGCAAACGGTGCTGCAAACAATCCCAAGATAAAATTTTGCTTGAAGATTGAAAAAAAAAGTTTATTTCTCACTTACCAGCTAAACCGAACATACTCAGTGACACAGAAGATATCCAGGATGTCTGACTGTTGGTTGCACCAAACTCATCCTTGAAGCTTAGGAAAAAAATTCCAAGACCCTTAGATATACCAAAAGTAATGCCAGTGACAAAGAAAGAGGCAATCAATACTATCCATGCCCATCCCCTGTCTGGTGGTTTATCATAAAATCTTTTACCATGGAGTGTCACTACTTGCAGGGTCATTATTCTACTAAGCTGTCGTTGAACCAAATACATGGTTAGAAGAGAATAACATTAGTCATAACAGAAATTCTATTTCGTAGGATCAAACGGTAAGCGTTGAGAACCTAGTTCCCGGTTCGTTGATTTCGCTTTGCCAGCGGTCACGGTTGAGTTATTTAGGGATCCTGTAAAAAATTTCACCTACCTGGCCATCGCGGAATACCTCTAAATAAAGTACAACTATGTTCAACGCTTACCGGATCAAACTACCATATGCGTCACTTCTGAATTAATTAAACTGCCACGTGCATAACACGTCGAGCCTGGTTGCTTAGCAACATATTAAAAGTACGTCTTAACGGGACAACGTTTTAACAAACAAACGAACTGCTTCGCAGTACAGAACAAAATTGCTAATTTTACCTATTTGAAGGGGTGGCATTCCCGAGTCGCATCCGGGCCTCGGGGCATCTTTTTAAGAGAGAGAAAAATTCAAACACTTATCTTTTATAAGTACCGTACCGTCTACCCATGTTCTATTCAGGGTAACATCGTTAATATTTATCTTCAGTTATCAACATTCCGGAAGCATTGATCTTAAACAAAAAAATGTGCAGCGTAACTCAATGCACTAAATACGATGTAAGTAAAGTACGATGCATTTACAAAATGACTCGGCGTGTATACTGTTGACCCTCACCTTTAACTTGAACTTAGCGCCATCTAGTAGACAAGGTCTGGCAACAGGCGTAGGTTAATGCGTGGGTGGGTGCAAGATTTGTGTGCTGATTTTCTTTACATGTATTCGATAGTGGCGCATTCAGCAGGATTTTATACGAGAATGTGCATAGCGTAGCGGACCGAGAGGAAATCAAAAGCGTTTATTAGTTGCACATTTGAGTCGATGAGAAAGCGCAGAACTACGATATTCGACAAAGACAGTAACCCTAAAGAAGATACGAGATCCATTTTGAAACTGTAGCGTTCAAATCTATATCGTGGGAATAAATCAAAGTACATAATTGCAAGGTGAAGGCAGAAGGTCGACATAAGCAACTGAGAGTTTTATAACCTTGGTATCTCGGTTGTTGCTTGGTACAAAGCAGATGCTTCAAGGAATAAACGAAACAATTCCTTTAGGTTAATAAGTTACGTTGGTAAGGTAAATACATTACTCATTTCCTCGCGATGAAATTTACGTTATAAAAATCCGATCGAGAATTTAGTTTCAGGTGGCGCGTGTTGGTACTGCGGTAGTTCAGAATAAATATCAGTAAAGTGAAGTTGGTTTCTTATAATCCTTTTCTATTCTTCGACGTGACTATATTTTAGTTCCATATATTAGCATTATACATTCAACTGTCGTGTTTTACCTTATACAGACCGATACGCTATTGAAGATATTCAGGAAAATTATAGCTTTAGGCAACCAAGGACATATTTATGTATGCGAAACTTGTAGACTGGCATTTAACATGTTTTGATTTTATATAGCTAAAGCCATAATAAAAGAATAAGTTTAATACCACGCTGGGCACTCAAAAATTTGCAAAGATGAACCCCATCTACAATCCTGTAAGTATAGCCCAGTATCAAGATATTGTATAAAATACGACAGAATGAATTTTCTAAACGGTGAGTAGTATGAGTTTTATTTGGGATGTCTTTTCATTTCCAGTCAATTCCATCGACTACTCAGGTTTCATTGTTTCCGGGGTATATGCTGCATGTGAATGGCATGCCAACTGGAAATCGGTGAGTTGTTTTCGAATATCTGTTATTAACATTCTTTACGGTAACGACGTATTCGAAACGCCTACGCCTACGTTGCGGCTTTGTAGTTCCGTGGTACTTTCCAGGATTTACACCATTCTTACTAACATCTATTCTAGAAAGTCGGCATTAAAACTGTATCGATGTTATTATTTTTGCAGCTTCTCCGTGAATTTCAAAAGCGGCCCTGGACCCAACGCAAACAACGCCCTCCATTTTAACGTTCGCTTCGACGATGGCTTCAGTGTTGTGCGTAACACTATGCGAAATAATACTTGGGAACACGAAGAACGCCATGCAAGCGGATTTCCTTTCCAGCAACACAAACCTTTTGAGATAATATTTCTCTGTCAGCAGCATCAGTGGAAGGTGGGATGTTATTAATTAACAGAGAAATGGATGTTTTGTAATCAGTACCCACGTATTAATTGTGGTAGGTGGCTGTCAACGGTCAGCATTTCACCGAGTACAAGCACAGAGTACCAATACATAATATCAAGTTTTTAGTGATTCAAGGAAGTGTCTCCATTCAGCAGCTACGTTTCGATCAGGAATCGGTAGGTATTATTTAAAATATTAAATTTGTGACTGACTCTATTTTATAACACACCAATGTTTATATTCAGGCAGGCCCTCCAAAAATAACGTACAATCCGGTAAGCTATAGATTACATGCGTTTTTTCAAAGAATGTATTTGGTTACCTTGGTCAATGGGAAGTTTCCAGCAACCCTTTTCCAATTATCTAGGCACTACCATTCAACATGCCGGTGCCATTCAACAATATCAAAGGAAGGAGCATAACTATTAACGGCATGCCTGAAAACCGACCACCTCACAGGTAGTCTAGTAGATTTTAAGAAATTTTCGTAAACGCAGGTCACTTGATATCTTGTCCATGGTTTCGTGTTCATCGATACATTCAGATATTATCTTTCTGGGTATTTGAATCTTGCACTACATAACAAAAGTAAACATTTGTTTTAGGCTCATGTTGGATTTTATGGCCGGCTCAGAAATTGTGTTCCACTTCAACCCACGGTTTAATGAAAGGGCCATTGTGCGTAATGCTAAACTGCGTCAGGTGTGGGGACCCGAGGAGAGACACCTAAGTGTTCCCTTTCCTTTCCAGTATAGTGTTCCATTTCAGGTAATGTCCTCGCGGTATATTTCTTCGTAATACGGTCTATATTTGAGACTGTTCTATGAAAGTGACGTTTGTATTTTTAGATCACGATATCTGTTGATCAGCAGTGTTTCCGAGTCGAACTAAATGGAATGGTGATATGCACGTTCAATCACAGAGAGCGACCAATCAATCGTATCAAAAACGTATGCATAAACGGAAGTGTCAGCATTACTCAAATGGCTTTCAAGTAATTTGCCAACAAACTTGCTGACATGCTGTATATGCTATGTATAATTGTTTGTCTGCATTTTGCAAGTTACTGCATTACATTTTATGTGTTCATTGTAGTGTTTTGTAATGACCGCCTTCTCCTTAGAGAAGCATAACACACACCAATCATGAATCAAGTAAACACGAGTTAAAATTCACTAATCATTTACAGTAATGAATATTTTGCTGATCCTTTATAACCTGAATTGTTCAACAGGGCCATTTGAATTTCTTTTAATGTGAAATAACACATTCCATTTAAAATATACATTGCCTATAAAAGTATTGTATTCGTGCTAGGCTACAAACCTTTACAACATGACACTAAAGTGTAGGTAGTAGGTATACATCAGCGATCATCACATTAAATGAGTACTAGGATGCGCCGTGACGGCTACAATATCACTGTAAGATTTTAGGTTCTGTTATAATCTTATAGAACCACGGTCGTGGGGGTGAGGTCACAAGCGATAATGATGACTTTATTGAGCAACCTGTCAGTCCATCAATATCCCGTAAGTAACCACAGTAATAGCGTCTCAGACTCTCGAACATAACCTACGGAAGCTTAGGCGAAATAATCACTATCGTATATGCGGTACGTCATTATGCAGACACGTCACTGTATCTGTGTGCTGGTTGATGAGTATAATCACTTTTTAAAATAACCCTCATCTATTTCCAACACCCCCCAGTCGTAAGGATTTCCAATTTATAATTTCAGTTATGTTGTATATAAACTCTGACATCTGTTTCAATAATTGTTCAGAAAGATTCTTTCGAAAATCGAACACAGTACTACTGTACTATTTTCCTCACTTTTTACTTTCAAGAGAAAATCAGAATTCGCGGATAAAAGTGTTATTCGGCATCGGATACAATTTGGGGCGAGTCTGCACTGCCTCCCCACGTCGACCATAGCATATTTAATTATACGTATATATCGTGGGAGAGCGATATTTTCAATCAGTCAATATTGTGTTTCGCCAAAATTCTGCTAATGATTCATTGGAGATGAAGAGACCGTTCGCGACTTGTGTAAACATTTTTAACTTCAAGTCGATCATTACTGGTTCATTTTCTTGATTAGTCATCCGTAGATGGAAATCTGTGATAGCCAAAGCAGCAATCAGAGCTTTCAATATTCACCAATACGAGATTACAGCTTATCGTAATTCCATACAGTATACGGCTAGGCTACTGTGCTTTCAGACAATCAACATCAACTTTAACCAGTGGTAATCTCTCTTGAATATAGATAGTTAGATTTAAGATACTCTTAAACACAGTTTATCATCTACGATGAGCCCGGTAAGTACATCAATAAATGTGTAAGCATGTTTAGTGCTGTTTTTTTTTATGATTCCAGAGCTAAAGAAAATCGGGTAAGACGATGCGTTTCATAAATGTAACAATTTTTCGGTTTATTCTGTTCACTGTCATACCGTTAGGAAAATACAATGATGCACAGTAGTGTACAAAAATCAGTTAATCATTAATTTTTACTGGTATTATACTGCTGTAGCACGTTAACGGTATTTTATCACTTTCAGGTGACACCGTGTAGCGTCCCAGTGCCTTTTAATATAACAAAAAACACTTTCACCATAATTGGAGTTCCTGAAAGAAGGGCACCATATAGGTATACCTGTTTATTCTAAGAATAACTGTGCACCGATAAAGCAATACTATTTTCTATTCCTTTCATCAATTTCGAATCATGCACCATATAATGTCGAGAATTTGCAAGTCAAAATTAGAACGTTGATTTACTTTCTTCTTTCCCGCTAGTTCTATGGACAACAATCGTCCGATAAAACAGGCGAGCGCGTCAGGCGAATTTATACAGACTCTGCACTCTGTTACACAATATAGGCTTAATTTGGCATCGAAATTATCCATGATTTTTGTTTGGCCGTCGAATTTGCGAAACTATATAAATCAAAATTCGATGATTTATTTATTTTGCGCTAACTTTATCGCGTGTGCGTGATCTTCAGTACGTTGACGCGATTTTCGTGTGTACCTAAATGTGCCTAATACGCTGCTAAAATCTGATTTATCGGACTCGAACCATATTTAGCATATATATATATATATAAACATAAATAAATTTATGTACAGCTAACTTGACTTGAAACTCGACTTCGCAATTTGAGAAATAAAGCAAGAAAACTATCCCCTCCTCTAAGGCTCGTAACACGCCTTGAAATCCACTTTAAAAACGACGAAAATAATGAATAATTGTATAAGTATAGGTAATAGCTACCAGAAGCAGTCTCAGATGAATTTCGCTACACAATTGTGTATCATAAAACTTTCGTTCAAAAATAGTTGTTTCGTTAATTAATTTTACTCCAAACCGTCGTGGGACCAATCTTGTGACCGTTTAGAATTTAGATATATCTACATATATTTAGCGGCAGCTTTTACATCATATGCATACATCATTCAATATTATATATAAGCTAGCTATGGAATATTTTATACAGAATGGCATGCGATTTCATGGCGGGAGATGATATATTTTTCCATTTCAATCCTCGCTTTCGGTTATTGGAAAGAGTGGTTGTACGCAATGTCAGACTATCGGGAGCTTGGGGCACCGAGGAAAGGCAATTGCCAATCAAATTCCCGTTTAAATACGGCGTTCCATTCAAGGTAGAAAACTTCGTTAAATAAGGAACAAGAAAGCGCCTGTATACAGGAAACCTAACAAAACTTCTTTTGTTTCAGATTGATATTTTCGTGGATGTGCATTGCTTTCGAGTGAGGCTGAATGATATGGAAATTTGCACTTGGATTCACAGAAAATTTCCCCTGACTATTATAGATAAAGTGTGCGTCAGTGGCAGCGTAGCTATTACTCGTATGGGCTTCAATCTATAAGACAATAATGAAAACCGAGAATTCATGCAATATAGACTTTCAACACTTCACTAAACTCCACCCAGGGTAAAAAATTCTGCTTCATCTTGGTATTTCCTGACTTTAAACCGACTTTAAACCACCAACCACGGCGTTATAAATTCAATCTAAACGCACGTGTTAAATGGCCTCGAAAAGCTTTCTTGAATACTGTACCAAAAATTTAACCAGAGTTTAAATTTTCGCGTTTCTTGAATACGGTTTAACTTTCTTGAATACGATATTAGCTTTAACCCCGCGATTTTCCTGAATCTGAGCGTTAAACTGCTTTCTTGCATACGG
>QXVX01004525.1:0-10268 GCA_013436065.1 Halocynthia aurantium | reverse complement strand
GGATTATAGGGTTAGATATATATTCAGTCGTAAAAAGGTAAGTGATGCAGTTATACGAGTCATAATATGACGCAATTGATGTCAAACTGACTTTCGTCTTGCGATCATGGCCAAGTGATTTGGGATGCGATCGTTTTGACTGATTTAAGGATTCTGTGCAACTTTTATTGAATTAGTCAACAAGAACAACTTGAAATAATTTGACTCGCTAAACTTGGATTTTATTCAGAATAGTAAGCTAACTTTATCACTGCCTTTGCAAATCAACAGTCCTTCAATTTGCATGTACCCTTATTATCAAAGGTTATCTATTGCAGATGTACCAATGTAAGTTTGGTATATATAGTGGATTCATTTCCATGATCTAGAACTGAATTGCATATGCATATTTTATCTTACCTCGAACGCTATACCTGCAACTTCTTAGCTGTTAGTCTCACAGTTACACAAATACCGTAGTTTTATTGCTAATAAGCATGAAATTTTTTTGTGGGTATTTGGCTAATGGTAGTTATTTGTTTCGTTTCATGTATGGAGTACTTAGCAAGTAATTGAACTCAAATTTGTCCTAATTTCATTTCCAGGTATACAACCACTATAATTTTAATCATAAGTACGATGAATCGCTACCAGTTTACAAGCATAGGCAAGAGATCATGGATACCATTGATGCAAGTCGCGTTACAATCATTCAAGGAGCCACAGGAAGTGGAAAGACAACTCAAGTCCCACAGTTTATCCTTGACAGTTACAAAGAGGTGTGGGTAATGTGCAATGCTAGGGAATCAAAGATGTACAAACCTTAATTTCACGCCTATACGACGAAACAGCACATACATTCTGTAGCGCATATGAACCACTCTTTTTTCCTATTCAGCGCACAGATTGGGGCGGAGTTCAGTAGGAAAGTTGTGCCTTCTAGGTCGGAAATGACGTTACTAGAATTTGTAATAGTACCCAATTTTGGAATTCAGTTGGAATTGACAAAGAACTGTATGTGGGATGCTTGGGTGTTCATTTGGTGGTACCATAGCTTGCTCTCTATCAAAATTAAAGTCAAGTCAAATTACCCCTTGCATAAATATTTGTTTGATGACATGAGTGATTTTTATTTTCTGCTAAACACCCTCTTTACTAGCATGGAAGAGGTTGACTAAATAGATAAAAATGACCTATGAATAAAACCTCAATGCCTACAGGTGAAAAATAATGCTAAATTGTAACAATGCTGACTTGTTTTTCTGGACTAATTGGGTGGAGTACCTGCCCGATAATGTTAATGTCCGGATTTCCAAAAAGCAAAAAATACCATAATTCCTAAATTTTCCGAAACATCAAGCTGTAGTACACACAACAGCTACATAATAATGTAAGAACAATATACGGTCATAATAAACAATGCAATCAGTATTAATTTTCTATTTACCTTGATTTGATTGTTTGTAGCTTGACACAGGGTTGCCCACAAGGCAATTGTAGTTATTTCGTAATATGAATTGTGCCATGTTTATGTTATATGTACTGTAATCTCTTCTTTTTATGTGCAGAAAAACAAATATTGCAACATAGTTGTAACTCAGCCAAGGAGAATTGCTGCAACTAGCATAGCTAAAAGAGTGTGCCATGAGAGAAACTGGCAAGTATGTACTCATCATGAATAAGGATTTTTACTTCCCAAAATAACAATTTCGGTTTGTTTCCTAGATCGGTCGATTAGTTGGTTACCAAGTTGGTCTGGACAAAATGACTTCCGAAGACACTCGAATCAGTTATGTGACTGTTGGTGTGCTGCTTCGTCAACTTGTAAAAAATAAGCATATGAGAAAATACACTCATGTGATTGTGGATGAGGTTTGTGTTGTATTACTATAGCACATTACATGTACAGTAAACCCTCACAGAGTAGGTTGTAATGCTTGACACCAGGCCTTGTGATTTACAATTAATATATGACTCCTATAATCCTCAAATTGTAATTTTTTTTAAATCCCGAATTTGAAAAATAATATTACTGAAAAACAAAAACACTCAGCACTGCAGATGATGACTGAACAACCGTTGAAGGAGGCATATGTGACCGGACAAGGGGCACAGTAATTCAAAATGCAGTACAGTGGTTTTACAGACACTTGAACACCAAGTTACACGACTAATGTACACTGTACTGTACAGCAGGAATGGCTAAAACTTTTTACCTAATTGCTTACCTCAATAATATTTTCCCCCTATCAATTTTTATATGTTCAAAGTTGTCAGATTTCTTTCTCGTGTAGCGCTGAACAAATAGGTTTTAAATGAAGTCATCTAGGCCCTAGGGATCTTGAGAAGTAAAAGTCAATTTGCCAACATGTCTTCGCCCTAAAGGTTAATTATGGGCTTGAAAAGTTGGGCCGCCCCTGCTGTACAGTACTATCTAGTTAACATGAGCTTGTAGCAAGTTGGGAATTGTCAGATACTGACTTAGGGATTTACTTTATTTATACTATAGCTTCATATCTGCTGTGTACATAAGGAAGTTAGGATTTAATTGTTTTTCCTTCTATCCCTCAATCTTTTTTTAGGTTCATGAAAGAGATCAAGACACAGATTTTGTTTTGCTTATTGTAAGACAGCTACTCCGACACAATTCTGATGCTGTTAAGGTGGGTCAGTTAAACACTGTGTACCCTTGATTGCATTTTGGATTTGAAACTAAAAAATAGCAAACTGATTTTTTTAACTTTGAGATGTTTTTACCTGGTATAAATGAACGTGCTTATACATACATTGTAAAATTTAGTAAAGAACTTTTGAGAAATGGCAACATTGTTTCACCATTGTGCGAAGGTATGTTTGTTTGTCTTGAATCAAGGTTGCCATTTCTGCATGGCTGTTCATTACATTCGACACGAAGGTCCAGATGCATCCAGAATAATATATAAACACAAACAAAATCATGGTAGATGAGAGGGGCTGAAATTCACTTCGCTGCTTGCGGACGCCCTTCTTGACATTATCTTTCCATGGGACAATGGCCTATCAAAAAGTGTGGGGAAATTGACAAAAAAATGTGGGTGGCTCCGATACGGCTAAGAGGCCTGGACTTGTTAGCACTATTGTTGGGGATGTGCATTGAGGACAAATATTGATGCAAATAGCAACAACTGAAAATTATAAATTAATTCTGGAAATTACATCAAATTCCTTATTTTTGATGGTTCTCTCGAAACATAGAAGATTTCATACAAAAAAAAATTTGCAAGGGCCCCTGTGGAGTAGAATTTTTGCAAAGTTGTAGCTGTGTGACATTTTAAATTCGAATTTATCTCGAGAAAGGTGCTGAACCAACTGAAAACTATCAAACCATATACATCACTTGCTTAGCAAAAAAACACTTGAATAATTTCTGCTCCTTACTACTGATTGAATCAAACATAATTGCAAGTTGTTCTTTAGTGGCAAATGCAGTTCTCATTATTCTTCGACTGGAGGTATATTAGTCCTGCTTGCAAATGAAAATTAACTTCCACGGTCTATTTACAAAAGGTCATTTTGATGTCTGCAACTTTTGATACCCCTCAGTTCGCGAGATACTTCTTGCAACCTGTTCTGGAACAAGGACAAGAAGCTCCAACTGTTACCATTCTGGTCAGAGTTTTATAGCACCTATCTATGTAGTAAACAATAAGTTGATACTTATTCCTCCATTCCTTCCAGGGCCAGTATCACAAAGTGACCGAGTTCTTCCTAGACGATCTTTTTGAGTTCGGTGTGGAGTTCGACATTGACTTGATGAATCCCAACATTTCAGTAAAGATGCTTGAAATGGCAATCAAGCTCATTAATCATTTCGATGAGCTTGAGAAAAAGGTTTGAAGTTTTGATTCACGTTTTAAGTTTAGTATTCAGCCATGTGAGAATGCTGATAATATCCACATCACTATTATCATTATTACATCCGAAGTTAGTGAATGTAATGCAGTGCACTGTTATTATTCACCCTCAAACAAAGCATGTACCCAACCATCTCAGTAACATTATTAACATGTGTTCCTACACTTGTATTTCTAACAACGTAGCACTGGTGATGTGAGTAATATTATTCCTGAAATTTCAAAAAAAGTTCATCACCTTGCCATGGCAGAAATGTACCTTCGTGCCTAAATCAGTAGTTGAGGAACTTTCTGAATGAGTTGCTGAGATGGTGGAGTGCATTAAATCCAGGCTTTACATTAGGGACGATGTCATTGCTTGTATGTCCCTTGCTAACCCTGAGTCAATTCATTATAATAAATACTGTTAACCCTTGGTTTTCGTACTCGCGTAGTTGACTGCTTGCAGCTAGCCTTAATTAAATTGTTTTCACAATGGTATTTTTCATTCCTAACTTTTACATTTCCCGAGAAGTATTCCTCCTATTTGTCTGTTAAATAAAAGATTCACTGAATGGGGATATCACCAAGATTCTCATTGGGCTATTTGATGTTTTTGTGGGAAAGAACCATGTACCTTTATGCCCTTTGGTAAGACTCTTGAAGTGATAATTTTAGGATGCCATGAAGGAAGGTCATTCCGCTAGCTCACCCAAATCCAGAGGAGCGGTTCTTGTTTTTCTTCCCGGACTTTTCTTCATTCAAGAACTGGAACTTCTACTAGAACATTACAGAGTTGATAAAAAGCTACACATTGTCCCTTTGCATTCAAGCATTACATTAGAAGAACAGGTGCAAGTCTTCACTCTGCCAAAGCCTTACATTAGGAAGGTTGGTTGTTCACAGTATAGATAAAACTTGCTTCTAGGCTTACATAGCAATTTACTAATCGAATTTAGTAGTAACATTGCATGAACCCTACCATACAGATTACGAAATAGAGTATGTATAACATTTTTGTTATGCTATTAATATGGATAAAGTGTTTCATAATATTATTATGTAAAATTTAAATTTTCCTTTGTTGTAGAAAGCACATTTGCTTAATTTTGAACCCATGTAAGTCACTATTCTGTACTTCTTATTGTACTATTCTATGAATCTACCATCGCTGTTATGAAAACGCATCTGGGTTTCATTCAGTTTATCTATACAGGGGCATGTGTCCGTGAAATCCTGGGATTTTATTTGTTCTTTAGTTAAATATGCTTAATTTATATTTTTTGTTGTTGTCAGGTTATTTTATCGACCAATATTGCAGAAAGCTCTCTCACCGTTCCTGATGTCAAATATGTGATCGACTTTTGTCTCACCAAATCAATGATATGCGATTTGCAGACTAACTATCAGGTGCCCCAGCTGTCAATTACCGTGTTCCCATGGCCAGGTCGCATGGTACTAGTGGTACCATGTATTGGTGGGAATTCCCTTCTCCAAAAGTGCTTGCGTTTCCACTGTCGCATTTTAGTCCTACAGTGGCAAGCGCAGACTCGACGAAACCTGAATGAATTTTGCAATTCAGAAACTACTATAATTCTGCTGAGAAGCGAAATATTACATGGTACTACGAACATGGTACTTCGCGAGACCACCTCTTCTAGATAGTACTTGCAAATACCATGTTTTGCCTTGCGTCATGGTACTACAAGTATCATGTAATCTGGCTATTGAAACGCAGAGAATAAGTCTTCGTTCGTTAAAAAATTATGACAGCATTTGTTCCCTATATTTCAATACTCTTTTTTTGTAATGTTATTGTAAGCCTTGATTTCATCATTATTTGAATGTAATATAGGTTTGAAATATGATCTTTAGCTTCTTATTCAATTCATTTATGTATGTGCCTACAAACCGCATAGGTTCTTTCAAATGCTTACATCGGTCCTACTTTCATTTCGTTTTAAGAGTTTACGACTGCAGTGGGCCTCAAAAGCAAATGGAATTCAGAGGAAAGGCCGTGCCGGTCGTGTTTCTAATGGTCAAGTTTATAGACTGGTATCCAGACGCTTCTGGGACAACATGTCTGACTATGGGATTCCCGAAATGCAGAGGTGTCCCCTGGAAAACGTTATTTTGCAGGTTGTTGCGGTTTATAAATTTTAGTTGAAGACGCTACTCACTTGGTAGTCACTGTCGAGTGGTCATGGTCTCGCTAGTACTCTACAGTACAATATTTGTGTAACTTAGTGCATGTGCCACCTACAACAACTGTTCAATCATCACCTGCCTGTTTTATTGTTTCCCTAGTCGATACATTAGTTAAAGTTGGAATTTTTCAGAAAGGTTATGATGTAAGGATGATGGAGGTATTATCCGTAATTCATACTAATCATAAGGCTTAGAGCTCGAGGCTGAATATGTCATATCGACGGTTTTCTGTAGTTAAAACAGATGGCCAATTTGAAACCGCTTCTTCCCCCCAGGAGCCTGCTTCCTGTTACAGCCTAGAATCTAGCGGAGTTTTGTCAACCTGACAAGAATTTTTTTTAATATTTAATTCACAGGTCAAGCTGATGAACCTAGGTGAGCCAAAATCTGTACTTTCGCTGGCCCTGTCTCCTCCAAGTTTGAACAATATAGAAAGAACTATTCTGCTGCTTAAGGAGGTGATGGTTTACTGTTTTCTGTGCCTGTATTACAATGGCATCAATCTGTAATTTATTACATGTTCAGTTAAAACTAAATGTGATTGTTTGGTTCTTAAATTGTATATATTTAGGTGGGAGCTATTTCAACTATCGGCCGAGCGTGCCGACAGAAACACGACGGCGATCTCACATTTGTCGGTCGTGTGTTGGCAGCACTTCCACTGGACATGAGACTCGGAAAGCTGCTTTTATTGGGATATGTATTTGGTTGCCTTGAGAACTGCATCGTCATTGGTTAGTATGATATTTTATTCTGTGTAGCATTCATATGTATACATGAAAAATACTCATTCTCATGAAAAAACCTTCACATTCACAAAATGCTGATTTATTGGATTTATATGTTGATGACATTTTCAGCTGCTGCTCTCTCATGTGGATCGTTCCTAGCAAAGCCTTATCACCAAACACTCGATGCTTACATGCATAGGCTGAAATGGGCTAACGGTTCTTTCAGCGACTGCATTGCTTTTCTGATGGCATACAGAGCTTGGGAAAAGGCAGTCAACAATCAAATGTTTCGAAGGCGAAGAGATGAGTACGAATGGTGCAGAAAAAACTTTCTTCAGGTTCACCTGATGATTAAATTGTATTGCCTTGTCACATAAATATTTATTTTATGGCTTTCTCGCATAGATCTTCCTAGTAAGTGACTATTTGTAAGGGAAAATTCTCTAATACTAAAAGTGTATAGGGTTACCTCGCCAAACTCTTCCCAGTTGTAGCAGGCCCAAAATTGAAGGGATCTAAAAGTGGCCCGCTGACTGACTGACTGATCACAGCAATACGTTGGCCATTTTTTGTCTAATTTCCAAATTGTTTTCTGCGTTTCATTATTATTTTCCTTTTTCAAAATGTTTGACTTGAGTAAAGATTTTTTTTACAATAATAGGCTCGTCGCCTGCATGAAGTCCATCTGCTAGTCAAGGAGCTAACCTTTCGTCTTTTAGCTTTCAACATTCGATCATATGATCAAGATTACTGGCAGAAAGATGACTTTGATGATTGTGAACTTATTCTGAAGGTATAAGTTATCTCATGTATATTAGAATTGTATTGTATATCTACATGTATATTACATCTTTGGTATTGACTTGTGTATTTGCTTATATGAAAAGAGGTATTACTGTAGAACTAAAAACTATATAAATTAATTACTGGTATTCATTTTTCTGTTTTATTCGTCCGGACAGAAGACTAAATACCCATCTACAGGTACATCACTGAAACCAGCGGATGGTCCAGCACTTTTCTATTCAGCAAAAATTACGAATTAACACTTCATATGGCAGATTAGTTCACTAGACGGCTAGGTCGCCATCACTTAATTATTTTCACAAGCTCACAGTCGACCCAGCTGTATAAATAGGATACTGGCAATGTCGGGGTCACTGCAGCGATGGTGGTGACCTAATCGGGTTATAGTAACCTTTTGGGTCCATCATCGTCCCATCAATGACTATAACGTAACATTGACTATATACAATCTAACTATGAGTTACCGAACAGCTCTTGAAGAAACAATTGTTTTCTCACTGGATACGTAGAGATTGCATGAGTGTTGAAGCTTTTATTCAGTGAAGCAGCTCACTGTCTCCCCCTCGTCTGTATCTTTTCATTCAAACTGTATCATTTTACCGATTTATTTCGTTTAGTCATTTAGTATTAGATTAACAGTGAGGAGCATAATTAATGAGTCAAGAGGCGTGTTGAAATATTGATATGTTACCTCTGTTGGTCCAGGTGCTGAAATTTGGGTAGTGTATCTGTATTATTTGAATATTTATATGCCAGCTTGTATCTCTTGCAGATTGTTATGGCCGGTGCTTTCTATCCAAACTATTTCTACCACACCAATGTTGATGAAAAATCAGCCCTCAAAGAACTTTGCGAACTGGATCCAACCCGTACTGTTATGCTCACCAGACTGCCTTCCGGTGAGTGAATATTTTATATTATATCCATATCTTTCATTGAATTATGTATTTGTATCTGTTTTAAGGGAAGGGCCCACTGTATTCCGAATCACTCAAATCTGCTCTCAAGCACTGTGGAAAACTGAAAGCATTGTATTATGACAACTGCAAGGCATTTGCTGAATTTTGTGATGAAGAAAGTGATGAGATTTACACTGGAAACACTTTGCCATCGGTGTATGCTGCCTGCAAAATGAGGTAGTTTTTTTCAAACAACATATTGAATTCATGTCGTAATTCAATTAAATATCCATCACGCATAGACCTGAGACCTAAATACAGCCAAACTTCTATTTTGTATAGTAATGTGCTAGCACTCCTATAGGATTTGCAAATTCCCTAAATTCATAGAAGTTTTGAAACCTCATGTCTTCCATTGAGACACACTGAAGCATTCAATTCTAGATCATATGAACGGATCAAAATACATGCCATGTGATTTCCTATACACATGTAACAACGGATATAATATGTCGCATAAGGCTGTTTAGATCCCTTCTCACACAGACTATGACTAAAATATTTGACTGCAGCTGGGTTTGGCAATAAAGTGGCTTTCATAAGAAAACTAATAAATTCAAGATGAATTATTATCAATTTTTATATTTTATGATTCTGTATAGGCTCATAAAAGGGTAAGGAATAATAATCACTTATCATCACGGATAGTATATGCAGTTACCGAAAATATATACGGCTTCGCCTCAACATAACCACGCAGCACGCAGTTGTTCGAATGATTCTTCAGCTACCAACTGCATAAAAAACTTTAAGAGCATTTTTGTTACACACAGGGACTATGGAAAAAAGCTTCAGATTGTTCAAAGTCATTCAGAAACAAGGAAGACAGAAAACCTTCTTCGTGTCCCATTTTTATTCGATCCAATCAGCATGCTGGAGTTCAAAACTGAAATACCTGGTCCAGGAGGGCAGGTTTGGTTTATCATACTGGTTTTACATGTGGTCATAAATAATTCAGTCTTTTTGCCGGGTTAACTTCAAGAATGTGAAGGGCTAATTTTAAATTATGGCCCTCTTAGATCATGTTCATATCAGATACCTTGTACACCGTACAGTTCATTGCAAGGATTGGTTATCACTTCAGTGATATTATGTCCATATTGCATCAAATCATGTCACCTATGATTTGTTTCCTTGGGTAAATCCCTCTTGTACTCAAATTGGGTCAGACAGAAAAATGAGTTTTTAAGTTTTCTGTTTTGTAATTTTAGGTTTGGACATCCATTCAGATTACACACATCTGCTCAGCTAACCATTTCTGGGGCTGCAAGGCCAGCGAACCACATTTTACCACTCAGCAAACGCTCTTTAAGAATATTCAAGAAGCGGCAAAGGATGCCGAGGTTGTGCATAATTTCATGCTGATTGATAAATTCACTCATTGCAGATTACTGACCGCGAACATCCATAGAAGGCTACAAAACTTCTATATTAACTGTCTTTCACAACCTTAGCTTTGTTCTTATTGCAGAAAATAATGTATGGTTTTATAGGTCTACACTTCTGGAGTTGAGCCTAACACATTGGTGCTGACATCCTTCTTCGACGGGTCAGACTATTCATTCTATCGTGGTTTAGTGATTTCCCGCATTGGCGCCAACGCGAAGGTATTCTTCGTTGACTATGGAAACACTAGGGCAAAAGTGAAGGTGCAAAATATGAGAAAAATGAGCAGTGAACTTGCGTCTGTACCTTTTCAAGTAAGTTTTCAA
>QXVX01004521.1:19039-30453 GCA_013436065.1 Halocynthia aurantium | reverse complement strand
TGTATGTATGTATCCGCAAGTTGGCGCCCAAGAGTTAATATTCGGGATTATCCAAAACAATATAAACTGGGATAATCTTCCGGCGAATATTACATCCGCCAGGTTTGTTAGCACATACTCTGTCCCTTAACCGACTCCATATTGCACGAGAGCGGATTGAAAATCTTCGGAACTTTCCCAGTTTAGGTGTTATACTATGGTATTTATGCTCCAACGTGCGCTACATCTATTCGAGTAATTCATTTCAATAAATTAAGATTGCCAAGACTACAAGATGTTCAGGAAGTAAGTATATCTCCTCTCAGTTTTCTTCACTATACTGAAAACCCAGAAACATTCAAAGAGTCGCAAGAGTACCGGCTTCATTATAGATTATTATATATTTTCTAGATTTGAAGAAAAAGAGAATGTTTCATCCGTGAGTCAACTCAAGAGCTCAGTTCAACGACAAATTCGAGCAGACATTATTAAACAGATGCCGTTAATAGAAAATTATTTAATAGTAAGTAAAAGAAATTTTCAAACGACACATTTTTCAAAGGACTTATAGGCAGGGGTGTAGTGGTAATTTTATAGGTACCGGAGTTCCAAAATGGTATGTTGCTACGATTGGCAACTTTGTCTCACACACCGTTCGTCTCGTAAATGGACAGGGAGCGTTCACGTGAGTGCATCGGGTACGTACACAATCCAAGCAGGTTTACTATTAAATATATAAGAAAATAATAAGCCTACTATTGACTGTTAACCCATCATTCACTTGTAAAGGTTTTCGTCCATGATTAGCTCTAATGAAACTAGTACTTATTTGGCTTATTCTACTTATTTCTAGGGTTAATCGATACCTGATAATTGGAATATCTCTTACACTTTTTCCATGCACGATTTGCAACAAGCTTTTCACATACACGTTTCTCATCGGTCCATCGATTACAACTTGAATTTTTGCGAATTTGGGGTTCACANTCAGTAAAAATTTTAATTTATTTTGAATCTTTTTTCCTTATTGGCATTCAAAGCCCCCCAGCAAATCCTATACGGCCCTAAAAAAGGGCGCGCTCCCCAGTTTAAGAACCCCTGGTCTAGAGGCCTAGGGCAATTTCCCCCTCATTAATCCGACTATGACCTTGGGCGTTAACCTCGATGTACCGGGGACACGTTGTAGATGTAAATTTAAGTTCTCAAAATCTGGGAATCCTTCTCCAATGAAATTGTTTATTTTATCTTTTTTATTATTAATCTAAAATGAAAGCATGGTGAAGTTTTTTAAAGATTTTTGTCTAATAAATTTATTGCTAACATATAGATTTTTATTGAGGAATGGTAAGCATTTTCTCTCTGCCATTTTCCCCCTTGTACTTGCATATTGAAGTGTATTTTACCCATAATTACCCGATTTGATTATTTATTTAGGATTATGCAGTATCTGGTCACTTACAAGCAGGGGTGTAGTGGTAATTTTATAGGTACAAAATGTTGGCTACGATTGGCCACTTTGTCTCACACCGTTCGTCTCGTGAATGGACAGGGAGCGTTCACGTGAGTGCATCGGGTACGTACACAATCCAAGCAGGTTTACTATTAAATATATAAGAAAATAATAAGCCTACTATTGACTGTTAACCCATCATTCACTTGTAAAGGTTTTCGTCCATGATTAGCTTTAATGAAACTTGTACTTATTTGGCATTCTAGGTTTAATCGATACCTGATATAATTGGAATATCTCTTACACAAGCAAGCCAAGCTTTTCACATACACGTTTCACCGGTCCATCGATTAAAACTTGAATTTTTGCGAATTTGGTGTTCACATAATCCCTTCATGGAAAAAGTATTTGCGCGAGAAATCTGTGACCACAACGTTAGCACCAACAAGACGTAAAAGTGTCGTTGTAATAAAACAATTAAAAGATAAACACGTACAATAATTAAATGGCCCGAAGCCAGGGTAACTTGATCGCCATTACCCTTTCGGGAACATTGCTTTTAGGTTTAGCTAGACGTTCCGTTTGAACAGCTAAGGTTAGTTGATGCAGAAACACCTGTCCATTAAGCAACAGCATCTTCTAGAATTCATTTCCTTCGATCAGCATGCATCGATATACCTCGCTTCGTAACAGTCGAGTATTTACAGCCGCTTCGAGGTTTTTCAGTATAACTGGATCTTCTCAGGGAAGATTAGACCGGAGAATAGCTATCGTTACTGCGGGAACCGAGGGCATTGGTCTCGCCACGGCAAAAAAACTCGCCCGAGACGGAGCCCATGTAGTTGTGAGCAGTCGTAGCCAACAAAAAGTCGATACAGCGGTCAAAGAAATCAAGGATCTTGGCCTGAATGCATCTGGATGTGTTTGCCATGTCGGTGACGCGGAGCACAGGAAGGAATTGATTGAATCAACTGTGGAAAAATTCGGCGGAATCGATATCTTGATATCGCACGCTGGAGTTAACCCACACACTGGAAAATTCTTGGATACGCCAATCAGTGTCTTCAATAAAGTCTTCGACATCAACGTTATCGCTAATTTCTGCCTCGTACGAGATGTTGTTCCGCATATGGGGAAGCGAGGGACGCAAGGAGCTATAATTATGACGTCGAGTACTTCCGGGTAAGTTGCATTTTTTTTTCGCGGGAGTAGCAAATCCTTCGGGACCTGTTTGACGTTTTCTCTTTGACGCTATGAAGACCCAGCAATTATGAACGAAATGGTTTTCAATACACACGTTAACCGTTGATTACAGCATATTACTCGACAGAACTGTCTATTTGAATCAAAACAAACCCTTCTAGGCCGATTGAACTAATGTGGAGCATGTAACAAAATGTATTTGACCAAAGTGAATTATTGCAATTTGGAGTTAATGGGCTACTGGGGATTTAAGAAATTCCTGAGCCTACTTGCATGCCCCTAGGCATTAGTGTGTCGCCTGCAGTTCGTAGATGTCTCGCAGATGCGGACATTAAAATAGATTTATGTATGTATCTCTCATAAGGGATTGACTTAACCTCTGCTTTGCTATTAAAATTGCTGTGTCGCAAAATTATGTATGTTCAAAAAGTGTGTCACCAACTGGAAAAGTTTGAAAAGCTCTGGCTTCAACGCTAAAATACGACCTTGATATAAGCTCCCCAGCACCATCTAGCGAGATTAACAACTAATAACGCCACTGTATGATTTGCTATTGTTTTAATCCGTCTATGAACTTCAGGTACACAGCAGATGGATTACCGACTGCTTACGCCATCAGCAAAGCAGCCTTGTACTCAATGACTCGTGCTTTCGTACATGAGCTCATCGAGAAGAACATCCGCATCAACTGCATATCATACGGTGTGATTCGCACAAAATTCTCAGAAGTCGTTGAACGTGAAGAGAAGCTTTATGATTATGTAATCACGAACAGAACCCCGATGAAACGGATGGGAGAGCCAGAAGAATGTAGCGGACTTGCAGCCTTCCTTTGCTCGGATGAAGCGAGCTACATCACCGGTGTCAACTACGCAATCGCTGGCGGCATGTACACTGGATTGTAATGTCGCAAATTGGCCGTGATATGGTCGGTAATAACTTATCCTCGTTGACAGCGATTTGTTCACGGAATTCAATGCGAAAACCACGTGTCATGGGTCACACCCATAGTAAAGACTTCCTTCGTATAAGAAAATTTAATAATTATAAATTGGTATCATTAATATTGGGAAAAATAAATCAAACGTCTTTTTTCGGAACCTGACTTATATTTCCTCCGAATAAATGCATTTTATCATTCCATTTTTTTGTCTGGTAATTTCTATGTTGATGAGACCCCAGTTTTCTATAATTTTTAACGTGATCGGTTCAGTAGAAATCATATTATGGCCGTTTAATTTCGAAGTTCCTGGGAGGGATACTTTCTAAATTTGTAGGCTAACATCACCCAGGTCAGCATTTGACCATAAGTCGACCACTGTCAATCTAGCCGGTGCCGGTATATCCTATGGTAACATAAGGTATTATTCTAGTTGTACAGTCCCTCCGAAACCCCGATTACGCTCGGTAGGTTAGGTTGGGTTTGCTGAAGGTGGTAAAGGTAAGTTTACGCTAATGTTACTCCTTACCTGAAATACCCAAACCCAACTGAGCGTGACCAGTACCCTGCGTAGTCAGTGAGAGCGACATATACACGTAATGACATGGCTTTGGGTTGGATTTAATTTAGGTCATAGTTCAATCGTGTTACTGTGACGTATGTAGAGTACCATAGTTTGACTGGTCAAATATGGCAACCCCACTTGGACCTATTGTCTCAATAATACTTTTTGGTATTTGTTTGATCACAGATTATAGGGACTTTGGGTTGGACTGAATTTAGGTCAGAGTTCAACTGTGGTTCTGTGACATGTCGTGTATTAAGAATGTTCAGATATGGCGAACTTTCATTTGCAGCTCTTTGACATCTAAGTTATTGCAGTGAAAGACATTGTTTCATTTCCTATATCTATATAAGGCCTCTAAGCTTACTGTTTTCAAATCACTAAAATCCTTATCTCCAGAACTAACAATTTTATCTCTCGTAGCACTCCTCAAAATGCCAAGATACGAATTTACATTAATATTACGACACCTGGAAAAATTAGATACCGTTTCAGCATTGAAAAAGCTGGTCGGCCACGTAATTAACAAAGGAAATGTTGTCCGAAACATTCACAGTCTCGGCACGAAAAGTTTACCTGTGAACATGGGGGTGAAGGAGGATAAGCACACCCATGGGACGTACATTTTGCTTGACGTGAACTGCCCCAAAAACGAGATTCAACCCATCAAAGCTTTCTTCAGAAATGACACAAACGTGATCAGAACTAATGCAGTACTTCACAAAGAAGTTTATTTTCCGGAACCACATTGTGATGGTTGGACCGAGCCTGATTATGCAAAAATGTTGGACGATTTAAAAGCAAACAAAAAGTATCAAACTAAACTTCGTACTCATCCATATGTTAGTTGAGATAATAGGCCTCCGCTGGTGATGGCAAACCATACAGCTTACTGTATAACTGCTGCTAGTGAAAAGTTGAATTGTTCCTTGTTTGGTTTTATTGAGGCTAAATTATCTTTGAATCTCTTACACCTTCAATAAGCAATCTTAGGTGTAATGTTTGATAATATATAATAATGGAATTATGTTCCTTCTCTTGAAGTAGGAGCCCAAGTACAGCAAAATGTTGGGGGACTTTGCCAATTGATATCACTTATTTATTAACGTACCTCAGCATGATGTTATGTTTTCATTCTGGGTGTACATAGGTATAGAGCTTTTTCAGCTATCTGGATTTCATAGCTGGGGGATGGATTTTACATGGGTATAGTGCCTTTTCAGCTATCTGGATGTCATAGCTGGGGCATGTATAATATAGATATAGAGCTTTTTCAGCTATCTGGAATATTAGTCTGAAAATTACGGTATCAATTTTTTATTTTTGTGTGCTTCAATTTCTTTGCAAATTTTAAAACAAAAACCCTTCGCACAAGGAAAATGTTATCTATGTTATTGTGTTGTAGAAGAAGATGGTTAAGTAGATATGTGATGAAAACATTACTGGTACATTAGTAATATTACTGGTATGCAGCTATATCATGTAGTTTTGTCCATTATTACTTGATGTATATAGAGAAGTCAGAGTTAGTGACATCATAAATTGAGTATCCAGGGTTTTGTATATCAACTCTCAAGCCTTCCCCCCCACTGTGAACAAACATTACATGGGAGGCAATGTAGTATTCTTTATTTGTGTTAACAAGTAGTAACAATGAACTCCCACAGAGATGAATATATAAATCAATGGAATTAAAAAGATTGCAGTTGCCATTATTTTATTCCACACTGTGTTTATAGCTTGCACATGGAGTTATCACATCATAACTCTTCAATCATGCTATTTGAATTTATTACTGGTGGGGATTTCTGTGGGTAAAAGTTAGTTAACGTTTCCTACCCCTGAGCATAAGGTTACAGGGCTTTTGGAGGGACCACAATCACCACAGTACCCAGCTACCACCCTCCAATAATAACCTAGAGAACAGTGTCTGTTTATTTCTGGATAGCATTACTACAGAGATGTATGAGTTTAATAACTTGGAAACCTGCATACCAATCAGTGTAGACAGTTACTGTTACATTGAAGCGTTCAATTTAACATTCACTTATCATCTAACGGAGTGCATATACAGTTATCAATAATATATGGAATTCGACTTAACTAATTAAGAATTTACAGAATATGAAAAGAATTTATGTAGTGTTTTTCGTGTTCAGCGTTTAGCGTCAACGATATATTTACTGTTTTTAAATTACTTAGCCAGCTATTGTACGTAGCAAGCAGAGTACAGGTTTCCAAACACAGGTGATAGTTTGAACTTTTTATAAACCCTACAGTTCGTGTGAATATGCAGGAACCAGGACCTTTTGTGTCAAATTTTCCATTACATTTAAATCGGGAATAGCTTTTAAATAATTCCGTCAAAATATATTACATTATTCATTATTTCAAAGTGCTTGAGTCATTTGTTATGAATAGCCACAAGTGACAAAGCAAATGCAATGGAATGTTCGCGTCGATACGACTGCATTATGGATTCGAGACTAGTAGATAAGCGGAGGTCGATTTATCAGTCCTTTATCAATACAAATAGGAATGATTTCATTGTGATTGATAAAAGCGCTATCTGTTACGATAAAACTATATTAAATTTTTCGTTATTATAGTTTTTAAAGGTTTTTAAAAAAACGATTCAGGGAATCAAGGTGATATCGGCGAATTGGTACAAGACATTTTTCCTGCTTGTCCAAGATGGAAGATACTCATTACGATTTTAATCAAGATGTATAAAATTGCTTTCAATGTTAAACGTATTTATTTGGCTTGCTTATTTATTTAACAGCTTCAAAATACTTTTGAAAATTTGTTATTTGACAAAGGCCATTAAGAATCGCTGAAAAATTCGAGCTCTGCATGGCCAACTTAACTCCCGTAAGTTCACACGGTAGTAAGGGGGTGAGCTACTTCATGGACGTTTAATATTTCACCAAATAATTAAACTTTGTTCGAGGAAATAATGTGGAAAAGTGGATTTTAAGGATGTGTTTTTGTATGATTTCACGGAAGTGATATGGGCGAGGCTATCGGAACACAATTAGGCTGATTTAGAAGTGATCGGTTTTAATAATTACATTCGCATGACATTATCAGGTAGCTGTCTAGTTTCGTTGTTATTAAAGTGCTTGTTTTTACGGTTTACTTTTTGTTATGATTTTATTCTGTGTTATTGGATTATTTCTTTGAATTTGGTACCTTTTTTGGCTAGTGCAGTGGACTACAGAAAGATGTTTGTTCAAATGGAAATTTCGTGTTGAGAATGATGATACTGGTGATGAGGAAAGCTATAAACTCATTTTCCTAATATCTAGGATAATGGGTCTCTATTTGAGGGTGAATATTGATAGTCAAGTTATAGATTGAGGCTTTTTCTCTGATGTGTATGTTAAGAGATCATTATTTCTTGCCCTTTATTGTCCCTGAGATGTGGGAGAACCAGTATACTTATTGAAACACTGGAATGATTGGAAGGGAATAAATGTGAATTCTAAGCCTCCTGGTGATAGTATAGTAGTGCGGTTCCTTTGAAAACTCGGTTACTTTTGGTTGGGTAAGGTTTGTGGCTTTTGTTGAGGATTACTTTTTTGAGATTTAAACTAGTGCAAATTGCAGTCCCTCTGAAAACCAGTTTACGTTGGATTAGGTTAGGGTTAGCATATAGGGAGTAGAATAACCCTACAAGCTTAGGTATACTAACCCTGATCATACCTAGTACAACATGAACTCATCCAACGTACCCTATCCGACACCAATGAGACCAGAGGGTTGTAAGATAACTGAATTTTCCAGATATCTGAGCTCTTGGTAGCGGTAGCAGGTTGTAGTATTAAACAGCTTAAATATTTAGCATCGAGTTACCCAAACTAGCACATTGTTTACTCCTAGTTTTTCCCACTAATAGTTATTCAAACACTTTTTGTAAGTAGCAATGTCTTCGAGAGGAAGAGGTGAGAAAAGGAAGAAAGTGCATCTCAGTGTCAGTTCGAAGCTAGACTTAATTAAATTGCTTTCACTGCGGTATTTTTCACTTTCATAGGAAATTCAGACTTAAATTTCCGGCCAGGTATTTCACCTTATTAGGCTGGAAAATCGAGATTTCACATTACTAGTAATATATATTTTTTCTTTCTCCGCAGCCTATTATCATTTCGTTGTAAATAAAACAGAGCATGAGTGATTTACATACCTTGAACGTTAAATAAAATATGAATATGCATGGGCATTACTACCCAAATTACGTGCAGCAACCGCAGACGCGGGTCGCTCAAAGTCCCGGCTCGAGTAACAGGAGTCAGTCCGGGCAGAGCCATCTCGTTTCGCAGTACGCAGGGCAGCTTCAACAGGCAGCTTCCGCTCTCGACGGTCAAATGTTCCAAAGTAACGGTCGCTTACAACACATTCAACATCACCCGGGATTGTCACAGCACCAAGCCTACAATGCTTTGTTACAGCAACAGCATTATCCAGGTAATCTAAAACTTTCAGAGCAGTCAGAGTTAAATTGTAGTGACGGGTACATGAACATCTGATCGGTTGTGGCAACTATCTGTAAGAATAATGAACTACAGAGCCCACACTTTTATTTTCATTGGAAAACACGGATTGTAGCGACCAAATTATCTCTTTTTGTGGGGAATATTCTAGACTAGGTGATGATGACTACTGTACAATGCAGAGAGGGATAGGTATTGGTGACGTATTGATGGGAAAATATAGTAGTAGCTATATGAGAATATACTTCATAATTTTGACAAGAGTGGGAGAATTGTAACATTGGTGAAGTGGAGATTTAAAAGCATTGAGAAAAAGTTGAAAGGTTGTGAGGTCACAAAGATTGTTAAGACAAGGAGGGTAAAATTTTATTCTGCTGATTTGTTATTGCTCAATTGTAAATTGACTGAAAGTCAAATTCAGATATTTCAGCATTGTTAAATCAAAATTTTCTTTGTGTTCTTCTGATAATTGGACAACATACCTTGTCATAGGGAGTGTAATTTTCAAGATATTGATTCCGCATATTTTCGTAGCTTCACCAGTGTTTAAAAATAGAATCGCGTGAAAATCGCAATTTTGGAATTTTCTCACGGCACAGCATATCAACACACATACACGCACCACAGTTGAGACCGCTAAGGTTAATTAATGCCTCATTTTAAGGCTATTCGGTCCACTGTTACGTCTCGTGGCTATATTAGGCCAGTTTACTAGCGTTGAGCAACTTCAACGGGACATATCTAAAGTTCTCTTAAATTCTCTGAATCTTGAAATTCTCTTATCTCAATGTATAATACACACACCGACTTTTGAATATTTGAAAGCAAAATATGCCAATTGTACTTGAAAAATTCATCTTTTCAAATTTGAACCACTTTATTTGGGCACAGACAGACATACAACTGGTAATTAACTTGAATTATTCTTTTATCCAGGATTGTACAATGCAACGCTAAGAAATCAAAGTCACCAACAGTCAGTGATGCAACAGCAACCACTCGCAGCTGCTTATCAATCGCAACAACAATTATCCGACCATTCAGCATCTTTACGAAGTTTGCTCTCGAGTCAGTATCGTCAGGGAATAGATATTTCACAACTGCAGAATTTGAATCAGGTATGTGCTAACGTATCACGTTGAATATAAGAATCGTCTTATGCAGGGGTCGGCAACCCGCGGCTCCCGAGCCGCATGCGGCTCTTTGAGCTTTCTCATGTGGCTCTTGGCTACTTGAATATTTTACCGAAATAGTTTTATTTGAAAATGTGTAAATTAAATTGAAGTTTAGTTAGACATTAAAGATATTCTTGAAACTCAGTATACATTGGCCTCATGGTTAAAATCATCATTTCACTTACACTGGATGCATATTCAATGGAGTATACCATGATATTTTTTCCATGTGGCTCCTCGAATATTTGAACTAGATAAAATATTTAATATTTGGCTCTTTGCCATAAAAAGGTTGCCGACCCCTGGTCTAATGCAATGCGAACATTGATTGTCCGGCATCCGGGATATAGTTACTATTCGAATCGTGAGTTGGGGTAAGGGGTTAACCTCAATATAAAGTAAACTGAATTTCAAAGTTTCAAATCGATATGAAGTTGTTTTTTATTTCATTTTAGATTGGTTTGGGACAATCTTCAGTTCCGCAACGCACCGCGGAAACACACGCCCAACGAACCGAGCAGTCAGTGTTGCAAAAGGCAGCCACGTCACGTCTTATACTCGCAAGCGAACAAACAAGAAATATTTCGAGGGAATCGTCGCAGTCCATCAATCACAGACAATCTCTAGCGCCACCTCCGCCGCTTCACACGATGCATAGTAACCAAGGTCAAAGTTCGTCGTCACCTTCTCTTCTCAATTCGGACGGCGTGAGACCGCATCACATATCCCCGCAAGCTCATTCTAGAATTACTGGAGGGATGTACCAGCAAAACTCCAGCAATCTGTATCAAGGACTTCTCCTGAGCCCGGAAATGCAGCGGACATCCGACATTATATCACCAAGAAGAACGTCGTACTCCCCGGCACAGATGACCCATCGTAGCCAAATCTCTATGTTGAGTATGCCCCCGAACAGTGGGACCCGACCTGAATCGGTACCCCAAATTCAACCACAGCCACAACAGCAGAGCGCACATGGGACCAGGTATACCTCGAACACCAATTTAACACATTCAACAACCCATGAGAATCCAGTGTTTAATCAGAACATCTCATCACCTCCTTCAACACATCAAGGTAATGTCTCAATAGAGTCAATACATACCCCCCTAGGATAATTTTTGCTCAATGAGGTTTTGAAGTTATGAGTATTTTGCTTGTTAATCTCATTAAGTTCGTGAGCATCTACAGAAATTGCACAATACAGAAATTGTAGCTCATAGGTCCTGACTACATGGTAAATCGTTCGAAATTAGAAAAAATATTGTAAAAAATATCACCTTATAGTGCGTGAAGTACGGTAGTTTATAATTGGCAGTTGGCATCGGTGCCCAATTATTAAAGAGACTGACTGACTTCTTGCAGGTGGTGTTATTACAACGAATGTCTATGTGAAACGGCAGACATCATCAGTAAATTCCTGTTCCGCCCCAGTGATCATAAGTGACAGCGATGATGATGAGGACGAAAGGCAGAGAATACACGAAACTAATTCGCAGCAAAAACAGCGGCACGCATCACGAATTAGAAAAGGTAAATAACGTTTTTCTAAGTCGTAATTTGCGTAATTCGGAATGGCCGTTTATTGCATTTGATGTCACGCCGCTTT
>QXVX01004519.1:32355-49277 GCA_013436065.1 Halocynthia aurantium | reverse complement strand
GTTTTTTAAGATGTTTTATTTTAATATTTCTGCATAATTGTGTACAATTAGAGTTAAATCAAAATACTGTTTTTTTGATGCGTAATTGCATATAATAACGTAAACGCAAAGAAAAAAATAAGTATAGAAATGCATTTTCTTCATAGTCGCAGAAGACATGAAAACAGGTCCATTGTTCAAAATTATAAGCACCACAAACACTAGCCGATGACCGACGTTGCTGCTTACCCTGAATATACCAAAATATCAATGGATTTTTTGTTGAGACTTTAGTCCTATGCCCAAGATACCTCCTTATTTATATTCAAAAAATCTGATAAAGAATTCGAAACACGAGTGTATTCAGCCTGTAATGATAAAATTTCATATGTCAGACAGGAACCGTTGGTTTTATGGATGCTTAAGAAACTTTTAAACAGTTTCATACCTGTGAATAATTGGATCAACTGCATGCATGTATGACAGCATAGATAATTGGGAATAACAAAGATGAAGGATATAATGTTAGCGAAACAGTGAAGTATTTGCATATAAAACATCATTTGAAGAAGTCCTTTAAAATTGAGATGAGCTCATGCTATAATACAAGTTAATTGAAAATATATAATGAGTATGAGTTACTTGAAGAACACAATGAAGAAATAGAAGGCGGGTGGAAGGCAAATGCGTAAGATCTAAAAAATCCCAGTGTAAAACAGGGAAACAATAAACAGTTTCATTATTAGTGCACCGCTGGAACAATAGGTGCTTCCATTGAACTCTGTAACAAGTAAACAATGGTCTGATAAGTAAAAAACTTACTGACTAGTGGTAATATTCTATTATCGGTATATTGAGCTAGTAACTTACAAACGACAACAAGCTCTCTTAATACATTTGAAAAACGCTATGGTAATTACCATACACAGAACTCCTATCGTTGCTAAGATCGAGAATAGTATCATTCATTTTGGTAGACTAGTGCACCCCACAGCGCAGTTCTTCAAAAATTGTTTGTATGTAGGAAGTGGAGGGTTGCAACTGGTTCGTACCGGTTCTTACGAACTCGTTACCAAAGTTACATTGTTTTCTTATCAAACGCATCAAAGCATATTATTCAGTATCAATTACACTGAAATAAAAAATTTGCAATGTAAAGTATGAGCGAACCAGTTGAAAAAAATTTAATCCTGCCACTGTATATAGGTTGTGAACTGGCATTTACCAATTTACATAAAAAAATGCTGGCCGTCACAAATGCTATAACCAACTAACTGACAAATAACCACATATTTAATATGTGTCAATCCAATGTTGAGAGTATCCTGGTCATTTTTTAGTTTAAATTCCTCATTCATAGCAGTTGGATGCTTTGTAATAGAATTACTAGAAAAATAGTGTAATAGTAGTGACCATGACCTAGGCTAAGCTAAAAGTTCAGCATTAAATATTCAGTATCCTAATACAAAAATACTTTATGCTACAGTACTTTCATTTCAAAGCCTAACGTTGAAAACATTGGTTTCCTGAGTTCTCTTGAATTGGCAATGGCTGTATTTTCTTTTTAGTCAGGAACAGTAGAGGAAGTCATTTTTCTATACTATGACAAATAACACCTTGACTCAAACTATTGTATAGACACAGTACTGAAAATTCGCCAGGACGTGGAGCTCATTGCGCTACAACTTTTGAGTCAATAAATACAAAATGTAGAACAACTAAGGGATGTACAATACAGAACAGTTAAATATTTTGGAAGCGTTTTTTCAATGTTATTTTACGTAACATATTGATTATGAATACATTAAATTTCCTATAAAAATAAGAAATCATGTGATACCCTTTAAGGCTTTTCGTGATATACATTGAAGGTGAAATTTATGAATGATATTTTCTATATGTTTAATTGATGTAAGGTTGCTTAGAACAGCTCACAAATGGAGTGAGATAATCTAAATCATAGAGTAAGATTTAGCAGTGAATACTGGTAGAAGACAGCAGCATGTTTATTTTACTACATAAAAGTGTTGAATTGTTATTGAATTCAAACTCTTCTAGAATACTTTTAAGATTCCATTATAATAAATTCTGTATTGCACATCCTCAAATATAAATAACATGTAATTGGACATTGAAATATCATTCATGGAGTCATTAACTATCGTAATTAACAATATTGCTGTGTCTCTTGTGCATAACATAAAACTACAAACATATTGCACTTACTTCAGTAAAAATATGAAGTTCAACATTTGGTAAGTTTGAACAAAACCTACATCTCATTGTTCAGGGTACTCTTGCATTTTCTCGAGCATTTGTAACAGTATTTCATATAACTTCTTGAAATTAGGACGGTTAGAAGCTTCGGAATCCCAGCATCCTCGCATAACATTATAAATATCATGAGGACAATGTCCCGGCCTCTCTAACCTGTGACCATTACCGATGACCTCGACCACGTCGCTGTTGCTCAGACCGAGGTATGGCATTTTTCCTCCAGAGAAAACTTCCCACATCAATATGCCGAATGCCCACACATCGGACTTTGAACTGAATTTCGTATAGTTAAGGACTTCTGGTGCTGCCCATTTAATAGGAAACTTACTTCCCATGGAACTTGTATATTCATCATCCAGCACGAATCTCGTCAGTCCAAAATCTGACACCTTTATAATGTGTTGGTTGCCGACCAAACAGTTTCGTGCCGCTAGGTCACGATGAATCAAATTACTATCCTCGAGGTATTTCATGGCATCACATACTTGGTAGCACATGTCCAGCAAAGTTAAAGGTTGGCTCTGCATATTTGTGTGAGATCGAATATAGTCAAGAAGACATCCGTTTTCCATGAATTCTGTGATAATGCATATAGGTCTTTGCTTGGTCACGACACCGTACAGTTTCACAAGATTTGTGTGTTGTAAACGTGTCATTACTTCGGCCTCTTCTATGAAGTTATCTTCTTCCATCGTGCCTTCTCTCATCATTTTTACTGCGACATGCTGCCTTTCTCTGTATATGCCAAGTTTGACGACACCAAATTGACCATTTCCTAGTTCGTGCATCAATTTGATCTCTGACATATTTATCTCCCAACTGGTATTACTCAACATATGAGTTCCTGGGGCTGTAGATCGGAAGCAGGCCGGGGCTTGGCGTAGTCTCGAAACTAAGCCACCGGCATTGTGCTGATGATAGTCAATTAGGCTCAGCACGCTCGGCTGTGCATGTTTTTCGGAGAAAAGAAATTCGCCATTGACGTTTTGCCTTATGTGATAGTGTTTCACTATTGGCGGTCCATTTATCTGACCGACTTTGGAAACTACTGAAAGAGTATAGACGACATCACGTTGAGATGAAGATCGGACGACAAAGGAGCCGTCTCCCCCATCCTCAAGAAGTAAGTATTCGGCCCGCTGTCTTGATAGATCTTTTTGAAACCAATCTTTTGTTTCTAAGCCGTCCTTTTGCTTATCTTGAACGTAATTAGCCGGAACATATCCTTCTTTTCCGTATCGATCCCTGGCTTTCCACCAATATAGTCGAGAATTCTCTACGATTGTGTATGTTTCACCTTGCACAAGTGTTATATCGCCGAGCTCTTGTGGCACAAAAGAGTACAGAGCCACAACCTCTATATCAGGGCTTTTCGGAATGGGTTGAGGTCTTGGTGGTGGGGCGGGTGGTTCTTTACTTATGGAAGTTGATTCTTTATTGGCTTGAATGCTTGGAGCAGGCACCGAATCGGAATATTTCAAATCCGGAGCTTTTCTACATCCTTTTGAATCCTTTTCCGACTTACCGCAACACTGCCATTTACCTCTATCATAGATACGGGGGTGAAAAAAAGAGTTCAATTGACAGCTCTTCCTTCTACAAGCCTGTTGAATGAGAGTTAGCCAGTTGTCCCGATCATCTTTACTTTGAGCACAGCAATAGAGGTAGTAATCTTTGTGTCTTATTTGGAAAGCACTAGTTCTATTCAAAGCCTCGTCGGCAATAGGTCCCACAAAATTTATTGTTTCAATTCCGATGCTACCTTTCAGTTTTCCTCTTTGGTGTAGGCTTCCTTCGTAATAGCATAATTTTGATTGCGTAAGGACAAACACTCTTTCCTTGTAGTTTATTGGTCCTATGCTCTTTTTTTGTTGAGCACGCTTTGTCATCATACCAACCTTTAGTTCTTCTTCTCCCATTTTTATGTTTATGAAACTAAAAATTGTTTACATTCTAATGCTTGAGTTTGATGTGTGATAGGACAATCAAAACCTATTGATAGATGGTAAATTTATTATTTAAAATATATGAATATACATAGACAAATACTAATTATTCTGAAACCTCATTTTTAAGTCTGTTCGTAAAATAGACTAGCATTGGTTAATCCCAAACTTTAAATGTGGGTTGAGTCTGGTGGCTAAGGTTAAACACGTGACTGTCTCTGGCATTGGTACTCCAAAGTTTTTCGGCTATTGAAATTCTAGATTTAAAAACGGGATTCCTATATTATCCCAGAATACCAATTCATTCCATATTCTACATTCCTAGATATGACAAATAATATTGCACAAATTTGATGAGACTGCCGGGAAATGTAACATTCTTCTATTCAAAAAAATATCAAATAAGATTTACATCTGCAATATATGGCCATGTATATACACTATCGTTTACCATGTACATATGCCATCTCTCTGTAAGCGAACCCTGTTTTATGACATATGGTCAATAAACACACAAAATAATGTAGCAGATTATAAATATCAAGTTTCATTATTAGTGATTTCAGACCTAATCTCCATGAAGCACTTTCATATAAACATGTATTATTTGGAAAAATATATGTTCCCTAGTTTTGAGTAAATGTAATCTGAGTTCTTATTTCAAACATTTCGATGCAAGAAAAACAGAAGCATAACTACAAGAGTAAGACAAAGCTAGATTGATGAAACTCATATGGTTACAATAGCGTTACTTTGAGAAATTTCCTGTTAGTAACATTTTCCTTCAGCCAAAACAAATACTAAATATACAATTATACTGTCAGAAAACAAATGCTGCATTTGAACTAACTATGCCGACTATTCTGGTTATATCAAAAGCTATCCATACTGTGGCCGCTAATTCGGTTCACATAAATATAGTATATTGACAAAAAGATTATTAGGATGAATTATGATCGAACAGTATTGGAATCAGAGAGAAATTGAAGTCAAAAAACAGCTAGCCAGAGTAATCCATTTAATGTGGTAGATTGTTAGTCATATTCTCCAGATTTATAAATAGACATACCATAAGAGGTGTACACACACTTAGCATTATTAGTAAGTCGGGTAAAGTAGAATATAAGCTTATCAGGAAATAATTCATAGGTGTATAAGGTTACAGGATACTAAGATTAAAATTTTGGTTCTTATGTCCATTCCCAATGCTCTGAATAGTTAAATATGAAAAATTATATCTGCTGAATTGAATGAAATGTAAACGGGACGATGTAGGGGAAGCTAGAATTTGACAACAATTGCTGTGCTTGGCCTGTTTCACACATTACTTTCCTAGTTTTCATGACCTGTACAAGCTCAACCTCGTGACTCTTTGCTGGACAGTTTAATTACCCTATAAAATTCTAAGCCGCACCAATAAATCCCATTAGGAATGTTTGAATATTCGAGCATTACTAAGAAAATACCAGGAACGAAGATCTTTGCAACAGATTTAAGTGTAGTAGTTTGTTTTTAAATACTTCTATTTCGAAGGACTTTCTTTCAGCTAGCAGCTAGCTAAACATTCAAGTATTGTTGATGGAAAAAACCCATAAAGAAATAATAGTTTTATTAAGTAAATAGTTTAAAACTTCTTCCTTCTTTCCCTTGAAAGTTTCATATTAAAAAAAACAAGAATTGTGCAATGTAAAGTTTGTTTGCTTTTGATCTCAATTCTATACTTTCATTCTTTATCTCAATAAACATTAATTTCCTTGTAAGGAGGTATTTAAGAAGGTACTGTGAAAATTACAAGAGGCAACAGTCATTGATGCAATTTCAAAGACAAGTCAAAACAAAAGGTTCGAATGCCTAGTTTTTATGAGTCTATTGCTACAGTGCGGGAGAGTCACTAAAACAAAAGTAAGGCGGGAAATAGTATAAACCGATAAAATATGGTTAGAATTACTGAATTTTTGCTTTCTGGCATTTTAATGAGTTTTCTGCTCTTCTGCATCTTAGGGATTATGTTAGTGTTTAAACCAAGCTGAGATGTAAAACCATCTCTTGTGCAGTATAACAAACAATTCCTGACCCTAATATCCATCATTCAATAAAGGCTTAAACGGTAAAAGTCTCAAAATTTTGAACTGATTACACCACAGAACTGTAGTATGTGCTGTCAGAACAATATTCCGATACCATACAATATGTTTTGTTCCCTTTTATTCCCTATTGCAGTCAAACAAGCGACAGTAACTATACGGAACTAAGTCTGGAATCTCTACAATATGATAAACCAGTAATCTAACTTCTATCTTGTCGAAAGCAGAACTTGTTACATCAGCTCATTCAACGCTAAAATACCGCCACTCCGTGCCAAAGTGTTATTACGTAAAAACTCAACAACTTCCGTTGTGTTCTGCCTTACTCGAGCGTTTGACTCGATTAAAAAAAAATCCAGATTCTAAAAAAAAGTTTTTTCGACTATAAGGAAGGAAAGAAAGACCAGGCCCATCGAAGTGTAAAAACCAAAACATAAAGATGAACTTTGAACCTGGAAGTTAATTAAGCGCATATCGAAGAACACAGGCAATGTTGGTATGCTTGAGGATCTTTTCTTTCAATAAATGCACAGTATTACTCTTACATTAATATATACAATCCTCATCAGCTATCCAGCAGATTTTTAATAACCTAAACTGAACGAACCTCCCAGTGAATTGGCATCTTAAAATTACTAAACGTGCAAAACTTTTCATCTTTAATTTTTGGTACACAAATGACATTCCAAGACAAAAATTAACATCTATTTCTTACGATAGGAAAAACGAGACTTGGGATGGTTCATTACAGTATGATAAATATTCTGACGCAAGTTCAAGTTTGACACAGCAACTGTGAGGGGTCCAATTGGGCTGAGACAGATAATCGGCACATTTGGCATAATAATTGATTCGTATTTATTTATTTCTTGCAAATTTGAAATTGAAATTTTCTATCGCAAGATGTTGCTAAACATTAATAATATTCAAATAAAATTATTTTACACATTATCAATACAGCCCGTGTAATAGAAGATTTACTATATCGGGCATAATTGGCATAGCGACTAAAAATTTTGAGTTCCCCGCAGTAGCATAGTGTTCTTACGGGGAGTAAAATTGTAAAAATCCAACAGTCTATCTTGTGCTTTGTTTTTAAGTCCCCCAAGTACCAAACAATTTAGCTAGCGCCGCATTCAGAACTTGAGTATGGCGTCTAGAGCTGAAAATATCGAGAATGTTCAGGTGCAACCTCACTTTCAAATATTAATATTACAACTCACCAGGAGTGATTCTATAATACCATCTTCATCTTGCAACAGATTGCCATATCTGAAACCAACGAATTTCTTCAAGATTTACCGAGTTGTTTCTCAGTTGGTGGAGATTCAAAACTGCACCATGATCCAAGAAAGGTCAATGTGTTCTCCAGCAGGAAAAAAGTGTTTTCTGATGCTTATCCCGAGTATGTATGGGGGAAATCTGTGGCAAATCTGGGGGAAAACGAAAAATCGGTTGCTGATCTTGGTACAAATCCATAGTTCTTTACTCAATTTGAATTTGAGTCGCAACCACTGTCAATAACACATAAAAGAAAAAAAAGTTGTGTTAAATTTCATAGTTACATCAATATCTTTTTCTATCCTATAAGCACAAACCCAAAATAAGTTGTATATTTGTACCATGACCCTAATAACAGCAATGGAAATTGTACGAGTTAGGATAGGTATTAGAACCCCTCATTTGGGATTGGGTAAAGGTTCAAATATGCTCGTTTAAAGCACAAAAAAATATTGAAATGAAACAATCTTTTGTAGAATAACATTGATAAATGTTGTGTAGGTTGTTCTATTTAGTATATTAAAATACACTAATATATTGTAATTTAGCTGTTTTCAATTGTAGGGTCTTGAAAGTAGAAAGTATTGAAGAATTAGCTTTGGTAAAGCAGCGCTTGTTGAGCAATCCAATCTATATGCGTGTGCACTTAGAAATGCACAGAAGATCGGGAAACACACGCATTATAACTCATGGTAATTGCGTTGCATCAGATATAGTAAAACCCAACTTTGCTCTTTAACGTAACGTTTTTATAAAGGTGACTATATAATCATGATAAACACTAAGCAGCCTAACATTGCTGCACAGCTGAGAGAAAAGTTTGAAGAAGCAGAGATATATTTTGCAAGAAACAAGCGGTTCGCACTTGAGGTTAGCGATAGAATGTATAAAATAGGCCCTTGTATATTCATTCAAATTGGTATTTCTTCTCTTTATACAGGTGAACATGGGACCTGTATTAAGAGGCTGGTTTGCAACACAGTTCACAAATACTTGGGGAAACTTCATTGCGAGATACAGTAATTTCTGCATCACTAACTTTTCACAACGGAGTAAACTTTGCTCAATGCCTTTGGCTTGGGTTTTATGCCTTCCATGCTGTATGGTAGTTGCTCCGCTTCATTGCGTATGTATTTTGCTATTTATAGATATCATTTTCTTGATGCCTTATGATTGAAAAAAAAAATTCATTTGATTTCCCAGGCCTTTCGTGCCATAGCATCAAATGATTTTGCTCTGGATCTTGTGTCCTCGGTTCAGTATGTGAAAGGGACCACTGCAACTCAGCGTGCAGAAATCCGAAACCTGGTACGAGCTGCATATCTACAGGGAGTGGCGCGTACCCTTAACAATACGCCAAGGGCGCCACAAAATGCTGCTCCTCCAGCATACCCTGGTAATAGTGAAAGAACCAAAGAAATGGAACAACCTCCACCTTCCTACGAAAGCTTGACGCCATTGCCATTGCAAAATACTCAGCAGACGCAGCAACAAGAAACCGCTAATGGCGATGACCCAGTGTTAATCAACATTGTTTAGAATTCCCTGTTAATCTTTGTTTAATTACTTTATATATATATATATATATGTATTGAGTGGTGGTGATTTTTTTAATATCTTTTTTCTCATTGTCAGTTGCAATTGAATGAATTACGAAACGTTGTTGTTCTAATTATAAGTCAGAAATGTGTTAGTAGAGGAGACCAACTCTCCTCTACTATCATTTCATGTTCCTTTAGCTGTACTTTTAAAAGCCAACTGCTAAAAAATTAGAACTGATTCCGGATTGACCGGCACCGGCATATACCAAGTAATAAAAAAAACATGTTTTTCAATTGATTCCTTCCAGTTAATTAACAATGCGAGTGTAATTCATGTTAACAATTTGATTCGTATTATTATAGAACTTTACTACAATTGCAATATATGTACTGTATATTGATTCTTCAATATATTCCTTTTTATAATATAGTAAAGTAGAATAATGTCAGCATCAAATCATAATGAGTCTCTCTTTTATCAATCTTGATAGTCAATACACGTACGGAGATTAAATATAATCAAATACTAAAAACTTGGTAATAGTTCACCTTCTTTTTCCTTCTGTACAAAGTACTTTGCTAGTGAATAAAATGTAATGAATCTGCTTCATGAAATTAATTGCATCTAAAACATGGATCGGGCTGGTATAATTAGGGATGAATGGAAGTACAGGGGAGCGCTGAAATAAAAGTTGCAGCGATTTGAGTACGCAAACAACTGGTCTTGTTGCGTTGAGTGCTGTTCATGTACCTACAGTCAGTCAGCTTTCATACCTGTTATTGGTATAGCGATGGGTAAATCAGTGTATAGACAAATCGCGGTCAGTAAATAAGTGTATCCAGTACTGGGAGGTAAACATCCAACAATACGTCACGCGAAAAATAACCAATATTCATGGATAAGCTACAGCTGTTCAATGAAGAAGGTGAAATAGCTAGTATTCTACAGATACAAATGTATATGCAGTCTGACCTGTCCTCTGAATGTTCTTCGATCCTATAATTTAGATGGTTTTTTTGCTTCTGATTTGGGTTGTTCGCATCAATACGTCCAATCGAAGAAGGAATGAGATAGCGACTGCCTGAGGTTCGAATTTTTCGTGGATTATATTTCTGTTAATATTCAATTTTTTTTGATTGAACGTATTTTCTCAGTCTTCTGTCCAGCTGTTCGGGTCACCAGTTTAGCGTTTGTTTGACGCCTTTAACGTGGACGAATATGAATATAGGGAATAAAACGAGGTGTTAGCTCATTTTCAACATTCTGAGTTTTTTGAAGGAGCTGTTTTAATATATTATTTAAAACAAAATGGTAAGGAGGAAATTCTGTAATTTTTACCTTTACTTAAAAAATGTTACTGATGCATCGATAACAAAGCTTTTGCTTAATTCTTCTGACTTACATGATAACTGCCATTCATTCATAATCATATATGTATTTATTTACAATTGACAGAAAGGTATGCAAGTTACAAGCGCCATTAGATCACAATTTAAAAGAGCAATGACTTGACTGTTACATATTTTAAAATACAACGCATGTTACATATCAATGCCTAGACCCACTTCAAATCATCGGCGAAATGGGGCTACTTGTTCACGAAACTATATAGCTTTTTAATTCGACGCTGAACTTTTTCACTCTGCGTTTTACACAAAGCTGTTTTCAGTGTGTGAAATATTTTATCATGCTGTAATTAAGTTGGAATTATTAAACATGCTGATCGTGCCTCATTTCATATCCTTATATAGCTACCACCGCAAAGCAAAAAAATGCGTAATAAACTCGGAAAATTGAATGTATTTAATACAGGCATGCATTGCAGCATGCATCAATAGCGTCTTTTGAGTAAAAAGTGTTATTCCCTTTCTGTTAGCGGCAGAGGAATCCCACTTTTTTTTACGGGACAACGAAATAGGCGCTTTTTGTTTCGAACAAAGTCCACTTCTCCTCTCTTATTTTCGTAACGGTAATATTTATTCCCTTTCAGGAATATGGTGTAAGCTAGAATTGTAAATATTATATGTTAATAACATTTATCATACAAACATAGTATATATTCAAATGCTTACATCTAGTCAAGGATTCCATGAAAACTGCGTCCACTTGTTTAGGTAATTCGAACCATGCTGGATCCTTTCCTAGTGAGGTTATTTGGGCATCTCTCATCACTATCCCAGTTGTGTCGTCCGCTCTGATTGAAGTTAAAATAAGTTCGTCAAGTCTTATCAAATTGTGTTTAGTTTGGACCATATTTTTTAAAATGAAGACTGATTTATTATGTAGGATACTTTAGAGAAGTACGGTAGTGTATAATTATTTCAATAAATTATTCCAGTGGGTAGGTTACTTGACACTTATGAGGAGGAAATCTAAGGAAGACTAACCAATATGTAGTAATATAAAATATAGAGTCCGTGAATTACTAATCCATAGCTTCACCATAGGTACATTAATCTCTTAAATATGATTGCTACAATTTCGTTTATTGCATTAGTCTAAGGCGCTAAGTCTAAGCAGTATGGAAACTTGGTTTGATCCTGTACAAAATACATATGTCAGTGAGTTTGATATTGATTATTTTTCACTGTAAGTTAGTATCAGATTGTTGAGTAATGTCCTATGCCTCATGCCCTACATATCCTAAGGTTCACTTATAGCAAAATGAATATATTGTGTAGTGCACCTGTATATCTTATCGCCAACAAAGTAATATGTACGTGTTTCCTTTCGCTTAGTGACTGGATTCGATGTGTTCATGTGTACCACATGATTTACCACTGAACCGTCAGGAAGTTCAAGTTCTCTTACCTCCCTTGGATAATCAGGCAAGATAGTGTGGTCATCAAAAATAAAGTAGCGACTTCCTGAAACAAAAAGATACATTCAATGATAAATGACAACCTTCTTTTTATATCCGGTTTTACTGTGTTTATTCGTATATCTAACCCAAAGAATTGGATTCACTCTCTATGTTCTTCCTTCTTACCTTTGAAAAACACCAACTTTCCGTCAGGTCGTTGATAGGCCGCATCCACTCTGCATCCAAGAACCGGCCAACTTCTAGATATTCTTTGTAGAGATGAGCTCTGATATTTTCCTCTTCCAGATACACGCCAGAAAAATTCTCCCTGGAATTAAAGAAATTGCATATTATTAACGGCGAATCTCAAACTGCCGAGGTTCGGACACACTGACGAAAAAATATACTGAATATCCTAATAGTTGATGTAATTAGGAAATACGTGCACTTAGTATACAGATACAGGAATCAGATTTTCAAATTCTTGCATTTGACGTAAATCATATGCAGTAGATTCATTCAACAATATTAGGAAAAGTAATTCTACATATATATGGTACTGTTCATCTTTTGAATCAATTGATATATAATTTACTTGAAAAACCAAGTATTCATTTTGAAGCAACATAACGGCATCGATAGGAAGTTGACACATATCAGTTGGCGGGTTTTCACCGATGCAAAAATTCGATGTAGGCTTAGTTGTTGATCTTGTGGGCGTCGGTGTTGAAGTCTTTGTCACAGTAGGCATGGACGTACTACTTGAGCCTGCAAATATGGATAATTGTTGATTTATTGAATGATGATACTTCAGGCATATCTATTAATACATAAGGGATGGTTGTCTGTGGCTATAGTTATTTTGTAAATCTGCTTGCCCCATAGAAATTTCAACACTTCAGTTCCATTTAAAGAGGATGAATGTATTTTTTATTAGTAAAACAAAAACTTCAAGTTCGGGTAGTTTCTGTTTTATATCCCTAAACATATCGTATCACTGAATTAAGCTTAATAGCGTTTACCTCCAGTTTCAGTGATACTTAAATCCCCACCACATTTTTCTAGCTCTAAGGGTGGTAGATATCTTCTCCTGGGTCCACCATACAAATCTCTGATTCCTCTGGTATCATCTTCTGGTAATATGAAATCTGCATAGTATGCATACCTAGAGTAGAAAAAAACAATAGCTATAGAAGTTTAGTGAAATAAATTATTTTAACAATACTTCATGAAAACTTTATAACCCGACCACACCCATTAGCAAGATTTATTATATAAAGCCTTTGGTTAGCTAAATTTTCCTTGGGTTACTGATTGCATTCTTATGGCATATAATCAGTGGTGGGATTCAAAAATTTTAAGAACAGGCTCTCCCACTTGGGGGTCCTCCCCCAGAATTTTTTTTCCCGGACCCGAATTCTCGGAACCCCCCTCCCCCCTTAAAAAATTCCTGGCTACGCCCCTGCGGCCCATTAAGATCTGGCAGAGTTGTGTGGCCTCACATCAAGCAATGCAAAACGAAGATAACTTACACTGGGTACATAAGCGCTCCCTGTGTACTTGAATGATCCAAACCAATGGCATGACCAAATTCATGAGCAGCCACCAAATAAAGACTGTACCCTTCACCCTCGCAAAATCCCCATTGTCCATCGTTGTCATAGTTATCAGTGGTGGCGCACCACAGTCGAAAATCAGATCGACCCTGCGTAGTGCATTGACTGTACTCATATTTTTCAAAGGTGAATGGAAACTTGCATGCTTGTCCTTTAGCGTTCCCTCCCGCGGTACCGTGTGCTTCAAAAAGAAATTTGGTACTGAATCTTTGAGAAAGCAATGGTTTGTAAAATATGCTATTACATAAGCAAGGAGCTATCTTACCCCTGTCTGGACAAAAACCCCATTTTTCATCGTCATCGTAACTGCGTGTTGTAGCACACCATCTGTAACCATCACTGCGACCTTCGTAAGTACAGGCGTCATAATCTACTTGCAAAAATTTGAAAGGAAAAACGCAAGGATTGCTTTCTGCATTTCCTCCGTAGGTGAAGAGAGCTATCAAAAAAGATGAAATATTATATCACTGATTCCACTCTTTCTTATTTCGATCACGTTAATATAATGTCGTAATTTGATTGGCTGACAAAAGATAATAAAATAATTATTCGAAAAATTTACTCTCTTGCGGGCAAAATCCCCATTTTTTGTCTGTATCGTAATTTTCAGTAGTAGCACACCATTCCAACTCGTCATTTCTACCAACTGCGGTGCAGCTATCGTAAGATGAGCCTTGGAAGCGGAAAGGAAAAACACAAGAATCTCCGTCGGCGTTGCCCTGATAGGTATCAATCACTGAAAGTACACTATATTGTGTTAAAAATAATAGGTGGCTGAAGGTGGCTACTAAGTAGTACTACTAAGTTCTACCTCTTCCACGTCCAAGGGTCCAGAATTCACCTTCATCGAAGTGGGCGTCACCAGATATGGCTTCCGTACCTGGAGTGAAGGCGTGTGCCAGTAATCCATTAGGTCCATCAAACGCATAGCCATCTCCGTGTTCCTCTACAGTAAGAATTATCGCAATGAAAATAGTTAATAATACAATAGGTTACCTCCTATGCATGCATTTCATTTCTTACCATATCCGAAATATATAATGATGTCAGAATCACCAGCAGTTACCTCCTTGAAAGTCAAATCTGTGACTTCTTCCCATACTCGAAATGCCCGCTTGAAAGCATTACGCACCCTACATTGACTCATATCTGGCGTATATCCTTTGATGCTTTAATTGAAAATCATAAAATTGAGTGTCTCATGTAAAATATGTTGAAATGGGAAAAGATAATATGACGGTAGAATACGAAAGACGTAATCGATATGAAGACAGTTGCGCGATACAATTGGGGAACCCAGTTTCAATGACAGCTTTTACGTCCATTATTGCGCAAGAAATATCTTATTTGCAACGATGGAGAGGGTAAGACAAAACACCGTTTTACTTCATCATAGATTTAAATAAAGCGGTTAAAGGAATTGTAGTCATCCCTTGAATTTTGCGTTTTCGGCAACTGATCAGGGGTTAATGGTTCGGTTCGAGTGTAGCCTGTACCTGCTCAATCTCAGTAACCATATTTATGTTTCTGTTCATTTTTTACACCAAAATACTTCAAATATTATGATCTGCACAGAAAACATACATCCAGTAAATCTTGAGAACAGAAGTAGATGGAGGGATCTTTTTGATAGTATTTCACATAACAGACGATCTCGTGGATCCGATTACTATCACCATATAAGATTATAAGGTATACATTGACGGCATTTTTTGTTGTAAATGGCTAAAAAACACGGTTCAACCACAGAATTGCATGCCGTGAAGTTTCTAAAAATACTGTAATATAAGCGAAAAAGGTTCTAGGTTTGTTGTTTCCTATGTGCTAATGGGGGAACATTTTCGGTGAATAGCAGGAAGGAATTGAAAGAAACTTGTAAATATTTACGAATATTCTGACTCATTCAGAACGACTTTCATACGATTACACGACAGAGTGACGCATACCTCGCTGTATCAATCTATTCATTGCAATATTTTACGAGCAAAACAAAACTGTGGGGAGTTTTTGATACAAAAAGGATTAATGAAGACTCGATACCTAGATAACAGTTGCTAGGGCGTCAATGACGTAATACATATTTTCTAAGTTCCGATTATTGGCCAACGTCATTGAAATGTCGCAATGAAAATTTTGAAATTCAGGACAGACCATATTATATGTAAATCGTATGTCGGAAGCAGTTGAATGCAGTCATGCAAAACTTCATTACTTTTTATGACTGAAAATAATATGCATATAATGCAAAAGTTAGAATCTACCAATCAGTCATTCTACTTCCTCCCATGAATTGCTGAAATTTCCCCTTCGGGAGTAATTCCTCCTTGCTGGGAACCACTGCTATAGCTCAACAAGTTTCAAATACGTGCCGAACAGGGCTAAAAAAGTATCCAAGATACATTCACGAATATTAAACAACCATAACGAGCTGAATTTCATATCGCAGAGCGGAAATTTCTGGCCTGTTGAAGGTTTGCTGTACGAAAAATTGATTGCAAAAAAAGGATACGATTATTATTTGCTCATTACACTAAGTATATTTACTGTGACCTCCTTTAAAAAATATTTTAGTAGGATGTATTTCTTTATGAAACGCATTATACATACGTGTAAGTTACATCATTGCTAGTCCATTTTTCTCTATTAGCAAAGGTATTGTATTGTGCTGGGCGATCGGGAAATCCACACCTCGGTTTCATCATTGCAGTAATTGTTGCTTCATCCAGCAGTCCTGTAATGATTGAAATTGTACAAAATCTCATTACGTATACGTTATTTGCAATAGCGCGACAGACAGGTATGCAGTTATGTTAGATACATTGATCTTAAAATAGCAAAAATAAGATGAAGCTATAGAGGGCAAAAGTGGAGATGTTTCAGGTTGTTATGTTAGCATTGAATCTATTTGAACGCAGAATTTATTAAATCCAGACTTTTTCCTGATGACGTTTTGTCGACTATAGCGATCGCGTTATTATCTCGGTCATACTGTCTACAGAATATTCAAAATATATGGATGTCTTTACGAAGTACCTGTTGGCTCCAGTCCGTAGTTATTTTGCATCGTTCTAATGAGAAATGTCTTCTCTGAATATTGGTTTGTCGAGTAATTGAACTTCACCAAAAATTCCTTAAAATATAACCGTGAAAATATATAATACATTTTTTCGAGTTACTGGTAATATTAAAGATAATCCCCGGTCCACATCCTGAGACAATGATCACAGCGGGGGGGATTAATACTAGATAATCTATTGATCCAAACAAAAATGTCTGTCTTTGATATATTTATAAAAATATAATAAATTTACCAACTCTATATGGGTATCCGTATCCTCAAAACAATGCATAGCCCCCCCCCCCCCCCCCCCCCCCCCCCCCCCCCCCCCCCCCC
>QXVX01004519.1:0-32142 GCA_013436065.1 Halocynthia aurantium | reverse complement strand
AAAAAAAAAACAGAAAATATCCGTATACAAAACCTATTAGAAAGTTAAAAGGAAAAACAATAGCATCCCCCCCCCCCCCCCCCCCTCAGAGGTTATGGGGATGTATTAAAGATCGAGAGGATGGCTAGGTCATGAAGATTCTAATATAAAATCTTTTGATGCGCATTTCATTAAATTGATGTACATTCCTACTCAAAAATACCTATTTATACAATATATTGTTTACTCACAGTTGCAATGGCATCTTTCTGCGCATCAGTAAGTTGCGTGAGTCCTGAAGGAGGCCGTCGCTTTCCATGGCGTGGAGCTACATACGACGCTGGTTTATATTGGTTGCGAGCACTCAAATTCCGGGGTTTGTCTGCATTATTACCCAAATTTCCAGTGAGTTGTGGATGGGCTTGAATATAAATAGGAGGACTTGAATTTTCTTCTTTCAAGCCCGCAGGGGCGAGAATGCCAGCAGGTGACCAGTCATTGATGACACCTTGCTTGTTTGGTCCTAATCTCATCATTGTTTCCATTCGCCTTCCCCTTTTTGTTGAAACCAAGCGTGTTTGTCTCCGGCCTTCATACTGGATAGGACGAGGTATGGCCTCTGCAGGACTCAGATTCGTTACAATCGTATGGCAAATGACTAGCAGAAGCAGTGCTGGAGAATGCATCGCTTTGCTGTTATCAATACCTTTATCAGATGCAGATAAAGGTAAATTAGTCACTGTATATTAATCTTCAAAATCTGTAAGTGTAGAATATTGTATAAATGAGAAGCTTATATGTTAAATCTAGACAAAACGCAGATCCTCCCATATACTTCTTCATATTTTTCTACTTTACAACTAATCCTCCAGTTTCCCATAACAAACCTTAAAAAAATTTCTATGGGACACAAGCCTTGATACTACAACAGAACATAACGGCGCTCCATGCTGAAATTCTGCACAGTATAAAAATACTTAGCCTGATTATTTCGATTATGTAACACAACGAGCATAACGAAATCTTCCTTAGCAAATATAAGTCTGTAGCTATATAGCTGAGATTATATAATTGTATAAGACCGTTATTCGTATCATTTTACTTCATGAATAAAAGTACAATTTTCAGAGGTTTCGATTTTGTATCACCAAAAAATTTCATTGGTATGGGCCTATCTTCACTTCTGTCTGCAGTTAAATAAAAGTTTTGCTGCCACGAGCTCACTGACATGACAACGCGTGACTGATCAAGGAGATCTACTAACCCAAATGCTAACAGCGTAACATAAGAGCAATGCCTTTCAAGGAACGGGATACGAACGTAGTGTAAAAGGATTGCCTGCTTGTGTGTTTAGTAGGTTTGAAATGCAAATTTAGTTGCTACTAATCTCCTTTTAAAATTTCCGCAGTGACGACAAGGAAACTTTATCAAAATCCAAGGTAATACCAGTTCGAGGAATAAATTCTATGACAGGACGTATAACTGCACTAACCCTATACAATGCAACGATGCCTGATGGGAACTCGAACAGCGGAAATAGTAAAAAAAGGCAATATAGAAGCGGATTAGAAAACCTAAGTAAGATGCTCACCCAAGTGACGCAAATAGCGAATTTTGCTAATCAGCAGTTTTGCTGCCGATACGGATAAAAAGGGATACTGTGTACATAACCCTAGCAAGTACAGAACAGCACGGCACGCATATGCAGTCTGGCTTCACTAGATATCTACTTTTTAAAAACATCAACCCCACACAACTTGTACAGATACTCCTTACTTACCGACTGCCAAGTTACGGCCTTTACTCACACATACGACCGTTTATTTACTTATTTATAATTCACGAATTTCTTTATTAAGATAATTCATTTAAGATCTTTGCCGTCAGTTGACATTAAAACATTATCTAAACATATTTTATGACAAGGTCGTTGGAACGGAATCTGGTCGTTTAGCAAAGAGTGCAGTGCCTGCATGTACACAATACCTTTTACGGGATCTTTGCCAGTAAAACTGAAGTGAACGGATTGTAAATATATCCAATGCCTCCATATACCAGCAAGATTCTTATTTACATCCAGTGTAGCTGCTTAAATACTGCCAGGTGATCAGCAAAGCTGATGTCAGTGTTATATTATTGATGTGGTAATGAATTACAGCAGTGACTAATTACTTATGTCAAATAAGGGAAACTTTCTCAGTACTCGAGAAAAACAGGTTGAATCACATTCTGATGAGTAAGTAGAGAGTTTCTAGTGACAGTACAAATATGGCAACGGATTGAAATTTTATTTATCCTTCTAAAGAACTAAGTTTCCCAATAGCAAACGTAATAGTAGCATTGGGATTTCACAGGGGTGAGACATTTCGTAGGTGTCATAACCGGAAAACATCTGTTGTGAGGTTACCATAACTTAAGAACTACTTTTCATTAAATGAATGCGTAGCACGGCATCAGGACGATTGCTACCATAGAAAAAAAAAATCGGAAAACCCTTTCTCCATACTCTGATCTGCTTATTGAGGAATCAATGACCATCCTTACCTCACCGTAAACAAAAAGGTGAATATATACCTGTAGATCTTTTAAATCAATGGTCCACTTTCTTCCATCTCGAAGTACAGATTCGAAAGAATAAATCATCTTTCTGTAATTCTCAGATTTGAACGACCTGAGAAATATTAAGTGTATTTTATATTGTATATTAAATACAATGCAATGAATATAATACTATAATTTTAAATAGCCTAATGATGGTAGTTAGTTATACAGTTATGGCAAGTACAGTCGGATAAACTCACAGGGAACTGACAGGATGACAAGAAGATTACTATAATTTCAATAAGGTATTATTTATACAGTGACCCCGACGTTGTCGGTAACCTATTTACACAAATGTATCTTGCTTAATGCCTGGCGATGGCTCTAAGTCTAAGCTGAGTTCGAACTCGTGACGTCGCGGTTTGCATTCAGTAAGCTACTCGTTACATCAAAGTATATGATACACAGCGCCACCCTGGGGAGCGTTTGTAACTCGAATGAAAGGAACTACATTTGAATATGAGACGGTCAATAGTTTCAATCCTAATCGACATCACGAATGATTTGGTTCAGTTAATAAATATGATTATAACGATTCTCTAAATACTGCAGCTAATTTAGCGGCAAGAATTGAATTTAGCGACACGAATTGTACGTGGAAATGAAGAGCCACTTTTTAAAGAGAAACTGTTCAAAACTAGTTTCATTCCTAAATGAATAGTCAGTACACATATCGTGAAATAGCTTTTCCAAACAACATAACTTCGTTTAACTGTTTCTTTGTATGCACGTTCTCTGTTAAATTAATCAACGGAATTTATTTCTTATTTTCGAGTTGCTCAATTCAAATTACTAGCGAATAAAGCTACGGAATCATAGGTCTTGTAATCATTTATCAGTATTTCTGTCAAAATTTAAAATTCTTTATGTTATTTATGTCTGTTATTTGAGCTCAGACGTGAGCTACTTATGAAGTAAAGATAGAGAAATATGATCAATGAGTTTTTAAACACTCAAATAATTTCAACTAAAATAGATATATATTGCTATGATGAAATATTGAAATGAAGTCACGCTCGCCGATGGGAACATTTTGCCACGGGGAAGATAAGATCTAAAGCTCTGATGACGCAAGATGTGAACTAAAAATAACAGATATTCTACTTACTACCGACGACAATTGAGCAATAGTCTTTCGAGTAAGACTTCAAAGTGAGCATTAACAACAACAACAATAGTGACTGGATAAACTAATAGACAACGGAGAACAATTCACTAACAAAAGACGGTTACAAGACATATTGGCACGCCATAAAGGCAGATTACTGAGGAGCTTAAACGTTATATCAAAGCTTTCCGTCCCGGATCCTTAAAAAAGGATAATGTCGATTCCATTAGCTCCTGGCATGATACCGATATTACTTAATATGTCATTGCGATTAAGTTAATTGTATCCCGGATTGGACAATAGCTCGAACGTAAGTAACACTCGGGGATTTGATAAACTCCCCCTATTCTAGCCATCACATTTCATAATAGAGAATGGAAATTCTATGTCAAGCACGAACTTGTGTATTGCTAAGTCGGGCAGACTTTGGTTTGCGAAAGAATAATACTGTACTTATACTAAGACCCATACTGTGGTGATTTTTTTCTAAATTACAAGGGGTTCTATATTTGTTGGCGGTTGGCGCTAAATCAATCGATATTTTCATCATTCAGAGATTAGCTCGGAAATAATCATTTTACGTCTCTGCATTTTGACCGATAAAAATAATCCTACAGCAGAAAGTTTTATGATATTTTCAGTTTACTAAATCTTTTCGAAACGCTAGGCATTTCCTTCTGCTAATGATATTCAACTATTGCGTTACATAAATCATTCGTGAATGTCAGCAACAAAAATGTTTGTTTCGTTTGTAACGAAATAGAAATTTTCGTCAAGCGTCGTTGGCAGAATGCGATCTGTGAAGGCAGAGCCGAGCCAGCGTTGGACGGTTCATTAAGACATGTTTTCTAAGGGCAAGTCTAGTAGCAATGTTTTGATGCTTTTTTTGTCACTCTGCCAACAATGTCTTCTTTAGCAGTTTTGCTTACCGCAAGCTGTTCGATTTTTTCGTTTGAGTCGTTTTGGGTTGATGGAAACGACTTCCTGCCCGAAACTTTCTCAGCCCTACTTCGAATAAAATCCGTATCCAAATTCATTTTCGCTTGTAGAAGTTATCATTAGTTCAAATTACTCGCAAACAAATTGGTTACAGTTGATACGCGATTTATTTAGCGTTGTTACAAAATGCCGGAATTAAACCACGTTCAAACCAATGGCCCTTAACCACATACGGCTCCAAGAACTCCAGTTCGTCTACCTCCACTTTAGTTGATTAGGCCACCTACTAAAAGTATTTTTTAATATAGGAAATAAAGTGCAAAACACTGAAGCAGTGAGAAGAATCAATCAATTAGCCCTGGATAGCTTTTATTACATGGTTAATGGTTCAATTCAGCGTTATTGAGTAGGATGTAGGCCGGAAAGTATGCTTGTAACAGGAAAATGGAATACTCCTTATGCCTTACAAAGTTAATACTTTGTATTCACCTTTGTGCATTGGTAATACCGTGATTATTTTCAGTTTTCATAGTAAAGGTGGAAAATCGAACAGGCAGTTAGTTATTTACCTTGCATAGATTTTTAGCATTTGAAAAAGGTTTTCTAATTAAGTAAAGGTGACATGAGAAGATTTTACAAATGAAATAACATTAGGTCTCGTCCACAATATGCACATACACCATTTTACTTAGTAATATTCACTATGAAATTAAAAATATTCATTTCCGAGAATTCTAAAGCATTTCAGATTGAGTAGGGGCATGACTAGGTACTATGAGGATCAAGATTGTTACGATTTTGTATAGATTTTAGAAGATTTAAAATCATAGTAGTTTATTTCTATTCGTTTTGCTATAATTTTCTAGATAAACACTAAACCCCCTTCAGCGAATGGTCTGTAACTTGCATTTGTCACAAATTTTCTATGCTAAGCTTCAGAAGATTACAAATTGCAAATGATAGCTTTGTGCCACCGTACACGCTCGTAAAGGTCAATCTACCGAGTGCGAGGTTTACAAAGGGATTAAGGCTTAATCCATTCCGACGAGTATTGTCCCTCTAACAGTCCCACTAACAAAAGAACCAGTTTCAATGTAATGAATACGTCATTATTTCTTATTCGTGTGATTTACTCCACAAAGAAATAGCAGATGTATTCTCTCACGCCCCCTATTCTAACGTCGTGGTTGCATGGACCCAACCGCAACTAGGCCAATTTTGCAAAATAAATAGTCGACATCTGTTCGTCGAAGGTGACTATAGAAAGCGAACGCCGTGAATCCTCGTTAAATCACGTACTTTGGATCAGCTCTCTGTTTAGTTAAGTTGCGTTCGATTTAAAGGATAATGGTAAGCGGAAATTATGTGCCTTTAATGACCCGTTAAAAACATATTTATCGAGTGTGAGAGTAGATGTTTTACTAAATAGATATCTGTATCCTTCACAAATAATAATCAGATATTAGTGATTGAATACCAGGTCGTCTGATACCACTTATTTGGCATTTGCTCAGTGTTTCAATATTCACTATTCTCTCAAGAATAAACTTGACAATATGGTCGTCGTATATTTCGCACGAACGCCTATTTGAACAACGCTGCTTCAAGGAAATACGCAACAATAGAATCGATACAGAAAACCATCACAATCGATTTTTTATGTAAAGTAAAAAAAATTAATCATAATCGTAATGTTTCAAAGGGATTCGATCACCACAGCTGGCTATCCCTCGGTCAGGTAAAATGTGTTCTTACTAAAACAAGTATTCGCTCATGAAATGGAGGATAGGTAAATATTAAAGATCTATTCTGATCTGATCCGGTTGGATGGATGTGTAGATATATTAAAAGAGATCTGTCACATCAAATATGCCTAATACACGTTCTATTTAATTATTACAATAACTGTTGAACGAAGGCATGAATGAGGAATCACCTAGTCTAATTATATCTATTGATATTGTATTTCTAATACGACTTCTCTTACAAAACGAGATGATGGGTAAATAGCCGGTCATTCTCATCAAAAAGTCTATATACAAGTCATATAAGCTCTTATCTTACCATAATGATATTTCCAAAACCACAAAAAGAATCTAAAGATAGATATCGACTATGTGATTTATACCTCAAACCAGCGGTTCTCCACAACTTTCTTTTCCCCCACCTCCCACTCCACTCCACCAAAATCCATTTCAATCCACATGTAGTTTCGTGTGCAAAAATAAGTACAGATAACATTTACGTGTTTTTCAATTAAATAACATTTGTCAATTCTATACCACAATATAACGCAACGTCTTTTTTCAAAGATTAAATTCAAACCTTAGTTCGGCAGTTAGTTTAATTTAACAGCATCCTCCACAAGCGCCCGACCTAAGTAATCTGGCTTCGATTGGACAGCAAAGACTAACAATCGTATAGAACTTGCGTAATTCAGTTTGTTCTCAAGATAAATTCTCTTACACGATCATGTTGTATTATTATTCTTCAAAAGAATGAGGTTATTTGTTCCTTTATCATAACAATTACGGCTTCGGCGAAAAATAGACGACTAAAATAGGGGCAACTAAAATTTCGAGATATTATCCAGCACCGAGGTATTGTTGTCTTATTTACTCACCTGCATTCATTGGCTACGCCCAACACGTAAATTACACATGAGCCATCACGAAACTGCCATTTTTAACAGGAGAAAACTGACGACATTCCCATAACTTTCGCAAATATCGTATGAATATATGTCACAGAGGTTGCCACTAGCTTGTTATATTTCATGCTAAGTGATTAACAAACATTAGATTATCTGCTGAACTGCTCTTTGCTCTTGAAAATAAGTTGTATAACTTGAATTTGGAATTTACCTGCTAGGACAAAAGTACTTTAAAATCTTGACAATTTCAATACGTTGCTACTGAAGCATTTGTCGCGTAAAAAGTGGGTAAATAATGAAATTCATTGCTTGATATCTTTCTTTGTGAAACTACATAAACGTGTGGTGATTTGACAGAGAAATTCAATCATGAAACTCATTCAGTTGTGTTTAGTTCAAATAAAAGTTTTTGCTTTATTGCGCCACGTCATATTTTTCAATATTTGATTTATCGTTATTGAAGAGGAAGCCGTATTTCTGGGATGGGTCATGATTTTTGGGTCACATCACTATTGTACACATGGTTTTCTTTTACCTGTCACACTTTTAGCAAATACTGATTGACTGTGGAAACAATTACCGTTCTAATTCACAATTACATTTTCAATCATTCTGACATTTCCGTCAAGGATTATTACATGAACTAATACAATTAAATATAGTATAATAGATCACTTCGTTTAATTTCCAAGGTCACAAACTGAAAAGTATTACATGAAATCTATCATGAAAAGAACATACATCGAAGCCGACATGCCAAGATTGATTGTTAAAAGAGTTTGATTCAAATCCAATGTCTACGAAGCTATTAAAACCGTCAAAATATAATGCTTAGGTATTAAGAATTTTCTTCCAAATGAAAAGTTAAGCCTAACACGTCAAAAATGTTTATTTAGCTTAATTCCAAGGTCATTACCCAAACCGGAGGGGTAATGTCAACAGCATTAATTGCTAAAAGCATATCCATGAAGATATTTAAAATATATTTTTAATTTTAGAACAATAATCCGATTAAGTTAAACTCAACTTATTTTGTATAGCTTAACATACAAACTATGTTTGTATTCACGAATTTTAATTTAAAAGACACTGAATTAACTCTTAAGCCATCGTTGACAAACTGCGGGACGACAAAGAGACAAATGCATAATAGATTCTCAACTTGCTAGAATTCATTTCAGAAATATTATACAGTAGAAAGCTGACTGCTCGAACAAAAAAATATATTCTGTACTTTATTCGTTTTTTATTTATTATCTAAGGGCCATAGATGTATACTTTGGCCTGTTACCACAATGCGGCGTGTTGCCTTACAGAGTTTTACAAGAATTGTCCCACAATTAAGACCACCCGTCTTCAACGTGAAAGATTTGTAGATGGAAGAAGAAGAAGGCTTTATTACCACGTCATTAATTAAATAATGTAAAAAAGCTACTATATCTGGTGCGATAGGTAATAGGGGATCGGTGCTGGGTATTCTGGTCGACAGTGAAATGAAATTCAGGTGGCACCGCATCGGCTGTACCGCAAGAACGATTTATAACAGAAGACTCGGTGAAAAAACGTGTACGAGAGTATTAAAAACAACCCCGTCCATGCGACGCCATTTTTTAAAGATTAAATCGAAACCTTAGTTAGGTTGTCAAGTTTTCCTCGTCGAAAGTCGAATTTTTTGTCTGTTTGGGATGAACTGAATTTTAGTCGGAGCATTTCCTTTGATAACTCGTCCTTTATCTCTACTAGCGATAATATAAACTCAATGCTAGATAGGAAAGCTAGCATAGACAGAAAAGTTGGGAAGAAGAGCTCATTACCGATATGATACCGATTGTTATCTTACTAGAATTAGCATCAAATGCTGAAGCTAAATAATATTTGTTTTGTGAAAAACAGTGATATTTTGATATGAAATCGATGATATCTTCGTACGTTCAACCAAGCTCTGTTTGGCGAAACTTAATTCCAGGCTCAGCATTCGCAAGTCCGACGTCGGAATATTTATATTCCCCGTGCGGGTACGGCGTGCCTGCTATAACCCCTGATACGAAATGGATCGTGTGGTCTAATTCAGACCCGAATTTCAATTCCGAAACAGAAATTATGAGGCCAAACGATTTCACTCGCATTAATCATATTGCCGAGGAATTGAATCGAAATTCTGAACTGCTAACTCCGACCTGTAGCAATTTCAAAACGCTCCACCATAAAGCACTTAATTATTACAACTCTGCAAACACGAGCATACCTCTTTTTGGGCACTGCAATTCTTATACAGGTCACATGTGCGCCGATGACTACTGCTGTCACATAGGTAATAACGGTTTACCGCAATGGCAAACCCTAAACAAGGCATTTAGGAAAAGACAATCTGGAGAAAACGGCCAAAGTACAATGAACGCTGCAGAAGACCGAATTTCCCCGCCCATCCACCACCGTATTCATACGAACATGACCTGTCACAGAACCACAATCAAAGAAAAGTCCAGAATTACGAATAAAAACTCGGTTGAAAATAAAACTCATGAATCTATACTGGCTTTAAGCGAACGATCAACTCCTCCAGAAGTAAGTGAGTGCGAAAACGAAACTCGGGACGTGTTTGAAGACGGAATCTCGCCGGAAACTTCTAAAAATCACATCAGTGACGTGAATGAGTCCTATGAGGCATCGGAATCCTCAACATCCGCGGAAAAACAACACCAAGTTTGCAACATAACACCTTACCTTAAATTCGGAGTTAGGGCGATACTGGCCAAGGAAAACCCCAAGCCTTCAACAAGTAAGTTTTTAGGCGTACTTAATTTACATAAAGATGTTCTAATGAGACAATAAGCAGACAATTATAGTTGCCTTGATCTGCGAGGTTGCGGTGTTTGCGGATATTATTGCTCTCGTAGTTGAATGTTGTTAGTTCTACGTGATTTTTCCTGTTTACTATCGTGCGGTATAGGTGAGAAGTCATTCATCAAAATGGCCGTATCATAAGTTTACACTGTTGTTTCGATGACGGAGACTGATTATTATTAAACGTGCCTCGTGCGAAATAGGTTTTCTGGTTAAAATGTTGCTTGAGTAATGGAAATAAAGCAAATTACGTTGAGATCTCTTCAGACAAATACAGCTTAAGTTTGGTGCAGTAAACGTGGCCTATACAGGATATGAAAATAATCATATAATGCTTATACATCATTTAACATTTGTTCAGTAGGTTAGGCGTATATCTTACATTTCTAATGAAAAGTTTTATTCGCATTTTGAATGGCAATAAGAGAAAAGACGATAATTTTATGATCATATATGCTTATATTATTATTAGATATATTTTTCTATCATACAGAATATAGAATCTTGCAATAATATTTATTATACAGTAGCAGATTTCCTAATTTTCCTTCGTACTTTACTATATGACTAAGCATGTTCTTAACGCACGGTAAAACATATTAGTAAAGTACTAGAACTTTTAGCAGTTACAAGCAGAGAGTTAGGCACTACAAAGATTACATTCTGCCCACTGAAAGAGTTTTTGTATTTAAATCCAACTCTACCAGTTGTCTCAAGAACTAGGCAACTCCATGATACAGCTTAAGTTTACACTGTCTCCAATAAATTAAGGATAAATTGGATTAGAGTATAATTAGGAATACTAAAGTGCACTAGACAAGACCGAGCAGTACTGTGAAGGGTCCAAATCAGATTGGGGTATTTTTGTAATCAGTGTAAATTTATGTGTTCATTTATTTACAAGTGCACTTTCTTTACAATATCAATATTCTCAATATACTTCGCCAAATTGTCTGTCCACCTTTGCCTATACCAATGGGAATGGGCCACCATAAATCGTAGAACTGAGCCCACCCTTCTCATACTTTAGGTGACCAACCAAATGGTCAGAGATAGCTCATGCTATCAGTTACTACAGATAGGAAACCTAACCTTACTTGTTACCTTCAGATTAAGTTATCGCCAAGCGCGCATTAGAGAGGAAAGGGTTGAGGTTTAATCTCACGCTTGTTGTAACCGTAGCTGTGTGATTTATCGCCCAAATCGAAACCATACTGTACTCGAGAAAATCCGGACCTAAGTACCGGTCATTAGTAGCGGTCACGCATTGACCTTAATTTCACAATACTCATTGATACCTTGACCTCACTTGTATAACATGTTTGGTACGGGAGGATGACCTGCGCAAAAGATTGTTTTACATGATAGTTGAACTATGTCCAAGTATGTGGACATAACATGGTCTGGAAGGGCGGAATGGGAAACATTAAACCTCATTGAAGGCTGAAATCAAATACAGCAATTGCAACTAATTGCGCCTAACCTATGCCAAACCGTGTCTGCTTTGGTTTTTCCCTTGAAGCCCACTGAAGAAACAATAGTATTATTTTACCAAACAAGCGCCCAAAGAACAATAAATTTACCCGCACCCTAGATTTAATCTTAATTCGGTTCGTTTTACATTGGTTTAAAATTTCGAAAACTGTTTAGAAAAAATGGTGTTTTGAAAACCGTTCACGAAAAATGTTTTACTGTTTTGAATATCAACTGTAATACTATTTCAATATCATTCGTTCGTCGTGAGGATTCTTCAAAAATGAGTTCCAGGCATTATTCTGGGAATTTGGGTGGTAGTTTAATAGTCACCCTGGAACCCTAGAAGCAAGGTTATGCCAGGTCAACAGCAGTTTGCAATGCAACATCATTTAACGGAGGGGTGATATCGCGTCATAAGAGACCCTTTTTGCAACTTTAGTAATCTGATAGATTTTATCAAGACACAATCATCCAACACTATCGAGATGAAGATTCTCAATAACGTTTACCTTGCTAAGTAGATATTTAAACGATTGGAAGAATATTGATATAGACAAACAGACAGACATAGAACAAATAATGATTAATACCAGTGTTTAATCCTAACTGACCCGATGTTGTATTGTTTATGAATATTTTGAGTTGAATATCAACAACAACAAAAAAAATTCGACACTTCAGTTAGGCGGTGAAAAGGTTCCGTGATCCTAATCATCCAATTGAACACAGAAAATAAAGCTAAAACGATAGAACGATGACCTTGTTGATTTTCAAATGAATGAGCTTTGCGGTTGAAAACCAGACCACTAAACTTTGTTTAGGTTTGGGTCACTGCCATTTTAAAAACTATCCGCTGGACAATTCTGCAAAGTTCACACAGGTTATTTGTAACAGAACACGGCGGATATTTGTATTTGTATGTATTTGACAGCCTGATTTGTATTGATGAATATTTTGTTGTTTTAAACCACCTTTAAGTTACAAATTGATTTTATAGGTTCCAGACCAAGTCCTGTTTGTTTCTCGGCGTCTCATTTATCCCCGTCGACGACATTAAAAACAAATGACCATTACGCATCCTATCTTCATCGATGTGCTGCCGTGCAAGGAAACTACAATCCATTTATTGGTAATGTTCCTTAGCAACATATAGAACGTTTATATGAAAATCATTATGAATCTAAGGCAGACCGACCCTTTACAACACAATAGGGATGACAAGTTAAAAATGCAATTGAATCATCTCGTTACACCCTTCAAGTTTGCATTAAATTCATTCACCGACCGATGTTAGCCAAGGCTTGGTGAAAGAGAATATGACGATTTCTCTTCGCTATTCATTTCCTCTATTGACCCATCATATTTTGGGTGGTGGTGTGTAATGTTCAGTGATAGCAGCGTAACATTGCCCAAGGAAGTGACGCAGCGATTTAAATATAAAAAGGGGGAATTGATAAGCGTCGACCACGCAGGGAGAATTTCGTGGATTAATTTTAATTGTAAAAAATGTGATTATGCTATTCAAATACATTCGAGAAAAATCGAGGTACACCGTATGGAATGGAAATAACCAATGATCTGAATCAACAAATATGGCCACACATACTAACAAGCAAAATCGGACCCTTCATAGCACCATTTCTGTACCGTACGTGCTTCTGTTGAGTATATTATAATAAATAGGGCTCCGAGCTAATATGAATGACTTATTCTGGGAGTATTATGTTTATTTGCCCTTTTATGCACGATGATCAAATTTGCCATTGCACAAATTACATTACTGCAACTACTGGAACGACAACGGATCATAATAATTGCTGAAGACAAAGAGAATTCAAAAGTAAATTTGCTTCATGGTTTATGTTTCAGTTTATCTTTGTGTTCAAGATTCTCTTTACATTCGTCAATTGAGTCGCGATCAAAGACACCGATTAGATTAACTAGAGATTCTTCAGTTTACCAATATTTACATTTCATACTAAGTATACCCAAAAAGTTCGGCAACACGACGTTATTATCTCATTAACTTGTTATGCGTCAAGTGGAAAGGCGAGCCCTCCATTTATTTTCAACCTTATTTTTTGGCGTCTTATAATCAAGGGAGTCTTATAATTATTTTAGCATACGGTGCTTGTGTTGTTTTGCTGGGTGATCTGGTCGTTATGCCAGAGAGACCCAGTAGCTGTGTTTAGGATAATTCTATGAACTGCTAATCACATTTCTGTCAGTCTTTTATTAATTTTTCAACTCATTTTCTGTGTCGTATAATCGGGGCGTCTAATATTCCAAGCAATACTGGTCATGCATTTGATACTAGTCATGATATTTTTTCATTTAACATTCGAATAGACATTCTTAAATTTATAACTCTCTATTTATATATAAAAACATATGTGCGAAGTTTAGAAGAACTCACTATATGGAAATATTGAATACCGTACTATAACAACGCTCTACTTACACTGTACTTTGAATAACCGAACAAAATGGCGAAGCGAAGCTTTCAATGCGGTCGCACGGACATTTCCCATTAGCAATCAAGCACTTGAAGCTATTCTGGTCTAATGAAATTATATAAAAGCGTTTGAAAGAACTTCTTCACGGGTACAAGCTCATTAGTTGGGTATTAGCAGAGTTTTCAGAAAAATTCATGTTTCGTTTAAAGTGCAGTATTCTTTTTTGCATTAGTATATTCTATTTTCTGTTCGAAATTTGGCATTTGCGAAACTATCCTACATTCCTCTTTCGCAATCTCAAATAACACGTGCACAAAACTTTGGAAACAGTAGCACAAAACAAAAAACAAACCCAGTGTTATTATTATTTATATGAACCAACAAGTCGGCAAAAATTCCTATTGAAAATCAGTAAAACAAAACACGATATAGTATACCTTGCCTACAATACATTATTTCCTTTGAAATTTCAATGTTTCAGGAAAAAAATTATTTTACGGAACGAACCTGACGGACCCGAATGCTTTGTCATTTCACGACCGTGAAATACCTTTTATACTTATTAGATCTCAAGTAAATAATAGGTGTCTGTAATATTTCAGCACCATCGCATACCATGCAAAATATTGCTTCGAATTATTCATGGTTTCCGTTCACAACGCGAGGTAAACCACGGAGGGGAATGCTGCGGCGAGCAGTGTTTTCGGATCATCAACGGAAATCGCTCGAGAAAACATTTCAACAACAAAAGTACATCAGCAAACCCGACAGGAAAAAGTTGGCAACGAAACTTGGTCTAAAGGATTCTCAGGTAAACTGATTATATTAAAACGGTATAAAGTACAAAGTTTTGATTGTAACAATGTGACTTCTAATCCATTGGGGGTAATTATGAAGTTACACAGTATTAGGGCTTGATTGTTCAGTATGTGCTAATAGATAACTTCACATGAAAAATACATTGTCTAACTCTTACACAACGGCCATTAAATAGTTTCAATTTATCTATACTTTGAGAGTAGAAGTTCCAGAAACATATTTTCATAAAATATTTTATACTGAAGATGGATCGAGGTTACACGCATTTAGCCATTAGTCCTCTACATTTCTTCTTCACAATAATTAACGTCTCCAAGGTGTAATATAATAGGAAGGATACTGATGTGAATGAGAGACAAAGTCGGAAGTTTTTTTTTCATAATTTAACAAAGAAAGCTAAATGGTTGATAAATTTCTTCATATACCACCGAATGATCACGATCTACAGTAAAACAGTGCCATCTAGGTAGAGCTAGGGAAATTCTATGCATACTACTACTTATTTATGGGTGGCATTTTCTCGTGGATTACCCTTAATCCCCTCGCCGCGACTAAAGGTATCAATGTCTGACCTTTGACTTGCACTCGATCTTGACCCTTGATGTATTTAATAAACAAAACGGTTCTGTATTCTTATACAAAAACATATACTATGACAACCCTGTTGTCGAAGAGTTGTTAGCACTTCTAGCACTATCTTCAGACGTGCTACCAGTAACACAGCTCGAAGGAAATAGCAACAAAGTGAATATAATAGTTGAAGAAATTTTGCAAAACCCTCTTCAAGATAATGCTAGTGTGAAACCGTGCCAAACATTAAATCGGATTAGGCTGAATATGGCGCGTATCAACAACTTGACCTTTAACCTATTTGACGCAAGACTTGACACACCAGACTTTACCGGCGTTTGCAGTTTTTTAAAATATTCAAAATACTTTTAACCGAGAACGTCATAAACTATTTCGACATCTAATTTCAACAACCCTTCTCACGTAATAATTTTCCAAATTTGATACCAAAACCAACAAAAAACAAACGCAATGAGAAACTTGACTTTCTTGCAATAATTCGGAATCGATGTAGCGTTCTTAGGGTCGTTTCCAGGAGTAAATAAATAGTTGCAACAGCGACCGTTTCATATGCCACACTGGATAATGTTTTTAAGGAAATATTGACAAGGTCAGCAACAAACAATGGATCATTTTGCCGGAAATTTTATCAACAATAAATAACACTTTTCATAATGCAAACTGCGCGCCTGTGTCATGAATTCAGGCGAGGAATTTGTTTGCGCGGACGAATGCACGAAAGAACTCGAAATGTAGCACTATGGTAGAACTAAAAGTAGAAATAATGACAGGACTTCCGCAACGACCGGTTCCGCTTATGCACTGAAAAGTTAGAGGGAAAAATATTTCAATTTATTTCGTCACAGCGGAACATTACCTTGTGGTAGTAATTATGATAGATATCTAATTGGACGTGAATTTAGCAGCTGGGGAGTTACGATTCTGAATACTCAATGTCCGGTTATACAGACTGTGAGTAATTTTGAACTACGAATGTACATAGATATGATTTACCAGTGGTTCTCAAACTTTTCTCCAGGTACCAATTTCTCAAACGTATCTAAGCTGCGGACCACCAAGGGATTATTATTAATTAAATTACTAGATATTACTTCATATTCCTACGATATTCCATTATACATACGTCAGCAGTAAATAATATTAGCAAACGATTGAGGGGAAAGTAGACGCCATGTTATGGGTAGGTTGAGAAACACTGCAACAAACGATATTAACCCAATGATAAAAATCTAAAAGATTCAGATAATAACCTTACCAACAGATAGGAATTCTGGTGGAAATATTGTTGTAATATAAAACGTCACATTAGCTTCTGACTATGGCCTACGAGATCAGGGGCGTTTGACAATCCTAGAAAGTTGATATATGGTTGTACTATAATATTCTGCTAGAGTTTTTAAATTCTATTTAGGCAATTTCCTTTAATATTGTGGCTATATAAAATCTCAATAAGAAACAAACTATAACGTAATTGCCAAGTTTCGCATATCCTTTAAGATTAATTAACTTTGACACCGTCAGACATTAAACATTTTCATGCGTTACCACCGCTCTTAGCAGCGTCATTAGTATATGTATACTCCCTTGCAGGTGAAGATTTGGTTCCAAAACAGACGAATGAAATGGCGGAACACAAAGGAACGGGAATTGTTGGCCAGTGGAGGCGGAAACCGAGACTCGACCATACCACATAAAGACAATCCGAACCCTGATCTAACCGACGTCAAATGCGACACCGACAGACAAAAGATGACCGCCGGTTCGACGAAAGAAAATACCCAGCGCTCTGGGACGCAGTTGTCAGAAGCGACTACAGAATATATAAGTTCCAGTGACAGCGCGGTGAACGAAACAAACAATTCGCCGTTGGATTCCCCCGAAATTAATAAAGTCGAAGGATTTTTAAGGTTTTGTCAGAGATATGAAGGAAATAGCAACGACATGGAGAGAGAAGTATCTGTCTTGGCTACCGATACTGGTAATACTAGTGTCATGGACAGTAACAACTAAATCGAACATAAGAAAAATTTCTAAAACCCGTTGGTACACCAAACCACAAGATCCTTTTTGGACAAAGACAGTGAAACGTAAAACGGAAAGAGTCCATTTCAAATGACCATTTGTATACGTCACTAACTAGACTACTAGAGGGTTTAGAAGGTTTAGAGAAATTTTTTCTTAAAAGAAGTGTATTTTTTGTCTTTTAGTACTCTTTTCTTTTAGTGAGAGGGGTACCCATGACAGTACAACCCAAACCTACCTACAAGATAAAGCGCAAATAGCGTAGTTCTGCAGAGACACATAGTTCCTGCTTGCAACGACGAGAAAAGGAGGTTATTGGTTCATTGAATCTAGATTATATCGGTAAAAATCTTCACACAAAAAATAATTCGTTCTTTGATATTTTATGTCGTTAATGATACGTTAGTTATTGACACCAGCATATATCGCTATATCCATATTTAGCTCTTAGTTTCAAATAATCATATGAATATCGTTTTTAACCCTGGCCTTAATGTAGTTACATATCAATGCATTTAAGAAGTTTAAGAAGTTTACTCAAGTATCTACGGTATATGCGTAAGTCGTAAGTTTACGGTTACGAGAGAATTCGATTATCGCAATTACTCCTGGTTGCTAGCTAGTACGAGTGCTGGGGTTGACATTAGTAATTATTCTGGTGCATTAGAAAGTGACTGCTACTTATTTGCATGCAAGTTATAATCATATGAGCACACGTTTTTAGATATAACTTTATACGTAGGTGTGTAGAAAGATATGAGGGCGAATCATATTTTAAAGCTTTCGCAGATTTCAATAAAATGTCGTGATATGAATGTTGACACAGCTGCTGTCATATTTAGCGCGCACCGTCAACCACTAACTAGAACATTCAGCATATCTGTTAGGGTCGACTGCATCCTGCTTGGGTGTATTTACGGCGAAATATTTCTATTTGTATGACAATAGGAAACGATTTACTGATAAGGAATACGACAAAGCGCCTACTAATAATATTGAATAGCACGAAATTCGAATATGTACAATGGAAACACTATCTAACTGTCGTAAGTGTGAGGAACGAGCGTAGTTGGCAGACGTGATAACGGTCGTAAGAGAGAGGAGTACTTGCAATAATAATATACAATATATAAGGCGGACTGAAATAAAAAGACTCGTGATCAATGACGTCACTGCATTTTCAAATAGCGAAATACTACAATACGACATCTTTGGACAGTGCCAACTCGCGGTGGCTGTACGCAGCTAACATAATAGTATGACTATATATCATGTAACATGCTATCTATCATTAACGTGGATTAACGTGTGTGTAGCAAACCCATACAATATTGTCAAGCTCAGATAATCTAACAATAGACATTTATACCAAAAGAAAAATTAAATAAGCAACATTGCTACAATTGTATCTGTTTACTTAATCTCCTAACAACTATCACTGTGTACCAATAGACTAGGGGGAATTACAAATAAATAATAAATACAATACTATACTGTACTTGAAACATAAATTAATTGAAACTACTGAAGACTGAAACGAAACACTTTGAATTATAAAATATATAGGCTACTTACATGACTAGAACTTCAGGAATCATTGTTGAATCATGGTGTCAACCTTCGTCTATTCTAGCATACTATTCTGTACTAGATATCAGTAGAATTTACTAATAGCTAAAGAAACAAGGCAATACTACAGTGGTAAATAAAAATTCAACTGCGCTTGGTAGTGGGGAACTGTAATCAATTAAAACAGAAGACGTAGAAAATGACTCTTCTTCCAATCTTTCTTTATAAAACTCATTTTTCCTTTAATTAACTTCCGGGGGACAGTGTAAGAGGATGCGTGCCATGCCTAGACGAGCCTAATGACCAAACCGATACAAATTTTAGAAATATTCGATTCAAATTCCTGGTTCACAAAAGCAGGATTTTATTATTCCTCTGTAATAGTATTATTAGTGCGATTTATTTATTTGTTCGGATTCGCCGGATTTCGTTTCACTCCATCCGTACAGTTGAAAACGTGCTTTTTATCAAATCTCCCCGTCAGTTGATTACCGATGCGATAATGAATAATTTTCACATATTGAATGAGTGCAGTACTAATAACATATAGTTGACCATGTCAACATCGACTGAATCTGAAGTATCCATGTCAATCAAATACCAAATATTCGAATACTTCAAACTCTCATTCTCGAAGTAATTCAGTAATTGGGAAGAAAATGTAGAGGAAAATTTGTGAAGACTCTGCGACAGTCATTCAGTTATCCGCGCTTCTAGGTTATTGTGATATGCTAGTACTTCTAATAATCCGGGGGAGAGAAAGGGTGTGAAGTCGCTTGGCGCGAGATTCTGACCGACCGATATTGTTAACTTACAAAAACACACAAAACCCCAGTGCACCATAAAGTGCGTTGCATTTGCTACTCTGGCGACTATAGTAAGCCGATTATGCCGACTACTATTGTATGTTACGAAAATATACAATACTTCCAATCATCTCAACGTTTACTTTTGAAAGCATTTATACTACGGCAAAATTATTAAGCGAAATTGCTCTAGTTTTAGCTGGCTACCTTATATCTTAAAGGCTACATTATGTACAAACAGATAAGTGAATTTTGAGTTAAATAAAATAAAATACTATACTGTAAGCACAAATCAATCAAACCTACATAACACATTGAATTGATTAAATATATAGGTTACTTACAGGACTAGACTCCAGTGATCTTTCTTTCTTGCATTGTCGTGTCAACCTTCATCTTGTCTAGCATAGTTCAGTATTTTAGTTAGCATTTATCAATACATACATACATAGAAACATGAAAATTAACACTAGCAACTACAATGATCAATACTGATTCAACTGAGAAGGAATGGTTAACACAGTAGACGCATACATAGTTCTTTCTTTATAAAACCCGCTTCCCGTTAATTGCTGTTTCTTCTTTTTGTTAGATAAGAAAACGCGTGTCTTGCTCACGTGAGCTTACATTACTCGGGGTTCAAAAGGAGAATTCGATTATAGCTTTGTAATAGTATTATTATTGCGTGAATTTTACCAACTATTACTACTAGTTCATTCACATCAACAGTGCTATAATAAGATGTAAACACACATAAGTAATTCTATAAATTAGCAATAATGATAACAACCAATGAACAATATATTCCGCTAATCTTCACTTCTGGGTTTTAGGGTATTATATATACAGTGATGGAAATGGAGATTAGGAGCTATAGAAAACGCCAAGGTACGTAAGGCTGTCGATATGAAGGAAGTCATTTATATTCCTGTATCCATATCAGTGAAATGTGACTAGCATCTTTCAAACGCTGCAATGTAGTTTAATTGCGTTGAAATTTCATAAAGCTTCCGAACAGTAGTACTGCACGTCATTGCCAAATGTTATTTTGACTCCATACTAAACTAGCCGTTAAATGCAAGTTGTTCTGGCGCCAGGGTGTTGTCAGAGAATCGTTTGCAGGATATTGTTTTAGTGACTTTCCTCACCTACGAACAAGAATACATTCCAGTTATTTTTATGTAGAAAATGCACGTACTACTATTTCGACCGCTATTCATTGCCTGTTTAGTTCCGGAGTTTTTGAATAGGGTGAGTAAGTACAGAAACACAACAAAACCCGAAACCTTGGAAGTCTTTGAACATGAGATGCTGGTAAAAAGGCGATAACGATCGGACCTTTGACCGATACGCCCTATAAGGAATGGCGTCACCGTAACATTACAGTAAATAAGGTAGTACTTGATAGACTATATATGTATTTAGCAAGTCTTGGTATCCGACTCACTTGTTCATCTTGTAGTAGCAAATAACTTTGACAGTTAGAGAAAGCATTGTAAATTGACGCCGGGTTGCTTGTAAATGGTCCGAGACACGAACGTAAACTAACTTGAATATTTTCAGATGGAATTCACTCATCATTGTGAACTACTGGTCTTTCGTTCATAATTTTGTTGTATTTTCTCTATTTAGTAAATCAACTATTTTCTTTGTTGTATAGTTCGGATACAGGTTACTGGATTACTTCTATTTATTTACAACATCCGTATTTACATTCAAGATTCGACTTCATTCAGTGTAAGATAATGACTCGACTTGAATTTGAATTTGAAACTCGAATGTGTAATTACTCGGCTTTGGTATTTCGATCATAAATGTCTATACAGGTTTTTTGTTCATCTGTCATAAGCCAGATCAAATATACTTTGAACATCGATATTCATGCGCTGAAAATAATCCCTTCCTCGGCAATCAAGCGCGTAACATAAGATCCACTTCCAAAAAAAAAACAGAATGTAAAGCAATATAAGTTAGCACTTCCATCACAAGCTCGCGTTGACGGATGATGGGGACATGGCTGTTGAAGTTCAGTCTCACGTGTGATTGTGTGTAGTTTGGATATAGAATACATTGCCTACACACACAATCAGAACTGTCAAAACAAAACGTGTCATAATCTGAACCTTTGCAAGGACCCGTACAATATGTAGTGCTAAGTTTGGCACTGTATAAAACAAGTTATGGAATCTACACGGCGCCGTAAACCGTAGAATTTCACAGAGAAACAGCTCACTTTGTACCTGGTTTGCGGGTTTCATGCTAATTAGTCGTGAGACAGCTTGTTTTGTCTAAACCTTCACTTAACTGTTATAGGGAGCAGTCTCACCTTGACCCTTGCACGATAAATTTGACAGCAGGTTGTCCAGATATCATACTTTAACTCACGCAAGTTGCATCTGATAAATACGAGGGCAAGTTGTTGTTATCTATAAATTTAAGAATCCGGAACTCTCCGGAATCTTTACTGTTAAGAGTTGAGGTCAAAGTTCAATGTACTGTTTCACAGTTAACTACTGTATTTCTTTTATATTATATTTATATGATTGAACTAACAGGCCTACACAACCTTATAGATATGACTGAACATAAGACGGAACTAAGTGAAAAGTATTTAATAAACATAAAGTAAGTTAAGTGCAATTCCAGAAACTATAAAAAAAACATCTTGAAGCTGACGAAACAATAATTTAAGTTCTTCAAATATTACTATATTACAATTTCATATGATAAAACTAAATAAGAATCCTCTTCGACATTGATACAATCGCTGAATTCTAAATACACCTGAAAGTATCAGTGATATGGCTTCAGGTAGTTCACGGAATATTGAGATATGTATTTTTAAGCTCAAGGTCAATATCCAATTCTTCATCTGCTTCCGCTAACCGAGGATGCAATAGATCTTTCTCCTAAAGTTCTATGAGATGTGAACGAGGATGTTCGCGATAACGGAGGCAAGAAATGTCCTCGCCTCGAACCATGTTGTGATTTGGATTTGGATTTGGAAGATGTTGTACGATGCTTGTTGCTGGGGCCTAGGCTATGGTCGGTTTCACCAAATTCGCCAAGATTACTAAGAGGAAGCCTCCCCAAATCATCCTCTGATATGCAGGACATACCTGCGTTCAAAAAACGCGTTGGGTTTTGGAAACCATTGACTAATTACTTAGTTAACTGACCTTTATCATGCATTCGCTTCGACATCGGTAATTTACCAGTAAAGTCAACTGAATTAGTTTTCTTCGAAAATATAGTGCAATAATACTGATTATTACTTACAAAATTAACAAATCGGCAAATTTAGATTTAAATTTCTTACCGGGATAGAGAGCGCTTGGAAAGGTGAACATAATCCAGCAAATCTTGAGGTTGTCTGTCGATCAATATAACCTACTCTGCATCGCCTCTCCTGGCGAGTGACAGTTCGCCTGGCGAGATGCTTCTCAGCTTTTTCACCAATAATATTTCCCTGCAAAATATATTCCATTATTATATTTCATAACAGTGCTGGCATATATTTTTCGAGTTGTAGTATCGGAATACCTGATTAGGTTCTGGAGTCACAGAACTGTCAGTAGAATTACTATCACTAGATGGCGAGAGCAATTCTTCGTTTTCGTCTGAAATTCCATTTTGTTTTGCGTTCAAGGCATCAACAACATCAGGGAGCTCTATGATGATTGATTCTTCTTTTTCTCGCGAATTTTCTTCACAAAGTAAATGTTATCAGTTACGACTATCTCCTTATTTCGTTCCTCTTGTCAACATACCTGGATATTCATGTACACCATTCATATTTTTAACTTCAAAATTTTCATTCGCCTGTCCCTCTAACGCCACGAGAAAAGTTTTTTTACTCTCATCTAAACACACAGAGCTGTTACAAACTGGCCGCAACTTCTGCCAGTTACTGATATACTACCTGAAGAATTTTCATCAGTCGCATTCTTCAATTGACTAATTTCAGCGAGGTTTCCCCAGGGATCTCTGGAAGGGGTTGAATGAAAATTGATTATTATTAAAATATTCACACTCACACACACACACACATATACATAAGAATATCGTTAATCTTACATCGGGTGTTGAAACGTCGAAGGTAGTTTTAAATCCCACTTTTTAGATTGTCCAAACGTCCCGATGAATTTCCCATCCAGCGTCCATAATCTGGATGTTTTATCTGAAGATGCCGTGAGAACCAATACAAGCAATTCGTGTTCGATATATTCGATGCTAACTATTGCGCGGTCGTGTGCTTTCCAACGATGTTGTTCCGGAGGTCTCTCTGTTTTTATCTAGTGTGATATTTAAAAAGAAATTACTTTCACAACTACAAACGGTTTATATATTTTGGACCTGGTCGCAGAATACATAGCTTGACTACTCTGTTATCGGACATTGACAAATAAATATAAGCGGCTGTTACTCGCAGACTGTTATTAACTTGAACTAACAGTCTCTTGGTTGTCATCTAGCGGAAAGAATATAACAACGCTTCGCGCACAAGTAAAAATCGCACTCAATTGAAAACCTGAGAATGAAATTCTGGGATATTCATGATGCTGCATAAAGTACATACCACGACGACATACAGTATAATATTTGAGCTATTGAATAACAAATTTGCTGTTGCATAAATGTAATGATTTCTAGCATACACCGCAGAATGTTAGTATATCTGAGTGTCACAAAAAACTTCAGTGATCTATTGGATTACAATCAAATATTATAGTAGTCAATATACGTACGGTTGTCCTTTCTGATACGCAGTAATCTTCAATGTTCCACACTGCTACAAAACCTTCAGTATCAGCAGTAAGCAGTATAGAGTTATCAGGTGACACGTCCATACCGAGCACCGAACTTTCCTGTTTTTCAACCGCACAGAATCGGCCTATTTGTAAACAGACACATGATAACATGAGTATGATTAACAATGATTACCAGTTGCTTTGTTAAATGGAGACCGATTTACCGACTAAGCTATTATGGACGTATATACACCACCAGTGGATCCATCCAGCTTCACTGCTCAGCAGCACGGCACTATTTTTAAGTTTCCTGGAAACCCGATCTTGCAGAAAGCGTAGTTTCTCGACCGGAGCAAATTGATGAGAACTGGAAGAAACAATTCATAGTTATATATCAGTGAAGATTCATCCGGGGTACTAAATGGAGACACTAAATCTCCAAGCTGGGGTTACCCCTTTGAAAATCGTGAGCAAAAACGGCTACAGGTACTAACACACGCTCGCATTCAGGACCGTTATCACGACTGCAAACTACAAATGACAATTCTAAATCAGTATTTTCAATGCAAAACGAATTTTACGCATTTCACCTTTTATTATTCGAGGTATCTCGTAACATTACTGCAGTTTGCTGCGTTTCTTCGTTCCACAATATGACCGTACCGTCGTAACTTCCCGTGGCGAGTAAATTTGGTTCGCAGTGATCCAGTGTCAAAATGTCATCCTAGCAAAATCACAATTAATCGCTTTTAAGAAAATTAATTAATCAAAATAACAATTTTCAAGGCAATGTTACTGTATTGCATTAATTTTACTGTTTCATATCCTAACCTTATGTACTTGCCGTCCTTTCCATGTTGTGTTAGCTTTCACAAACACCAGCTGAACGAAAAGAAAGTTAAATGTCGAACAGGCCATGTAATATTTAATTATTTACAAAGGTTACACAGTATTACTAGATTTCTTACATCAGGGTCTGAGTCACCATACAGTGTAATCTTTCGACTCCAACCAACAGCTAATATGGTTCTATCTTGGAACGACATTAAACCGGTGACTTCAGCATCTGAAACCGATTCCAATTCGTGTAGGCAGTTACCGTTTTGAAAATTCCATACCTGTGTAGTTCACAACCGGTTGATAATATAATATAAGTAAGATAATTTACTAAATTAGAACCCCAATAAGACACGAATTCGACTCCCCATCTTCTCATATTCTACTCAAAAGTTCAACTAGTCTAATATAACATCTTACATCCTCGCGCTCTTAATTATGAACTCTCATCGGTCTACTTATTCTTACATTTTACAACTAGCAAGAAAACTAACAACGAATAGATGAAAGAAATGTTTTCATCGTTTAGCGCGATTTAGTCACGAAAACTTTTAACTCTGATCACAGCATGTTGCATATGTTGTTTCTTGGCTATATCACGGATGAATTTCTCGAACCCGAAAGCGCGTTCCCATGTATCAAATTATAGTTCATGTTACCTTAATAGTTCCATCACGTGCTCCAGTAAAAAGTCGTCTGCACGTTTTATCGAACGCAAGACAAGTAATTTCTTCTTCGCCGTGAGCATCACTGAATTTGAGTGACCTGGTGCCGTTTTCGATATTCCAAACAGACACAGTTGAATCGTCGCATGCAGTAGCGACCTGTATAAAAACATAGTTTAGCTGGAGTCCTTATCACTGTCATAGGAGATACAAGGCAATCAAACATTAATACTTGTTTATACAGTTCTTAGTATATCACCTGATGAAATAATGGATTGTAAATAGCGCTACACAAAGCTGCTTCGTGAGTTGTTGGCGCTTCGGGTGGAGGCTCCAATTTTCCCATCTTCAGCAATGCAATGCAGTCGTTGCATGAAACCAACATCAGGTCGTGGGGAGGACCAAATAGGCTTACTGGAAATTCACCTGTTCAAAGAAATACAAATAAATAGGTTTCCAACACCAGGAGATAAGTTCCACGTAGGATATAGATATGTGCGTAGTTACCATGGTCGGGAATTCGTCCAGGCTGTAATGACGGAACTTTGAGACTGATGGTCTGCAAGCAATTGTGTTCTTTAACGTCCCATACTTTGATAACCTATAAGACGTTGATTGAGAATTGTATCGCAAAGTGAAATCAAAAGTAAAATATACGACAGAATTTCACCAATATGTTAGATTCTAGTCTTAGTACTTACCGCATCTTTCGAGTAACTTATTAGCTGGGAGAACTCTTGACTTATCAAAACATCGCAAATGCCTGTACTATGACCCTGTAAGATGCAGATAGGCTTAGATACCACGTAAGGGTTCCACAAACGAACAAGATGATCCAGACTTCCAGTGACCAGTGTATTCAGAGATTTACTGTAGTCGAAGCATTCGACACCCTGATGAACAAGACAGTATAATTATTCACTTTTTATCAGAACGTATATTTATAATAATTTTAGTAAACCGTGCAAACCTTGCTAACTTTGTATACATATGGTTTCTTCTTCTTGTGAATATCCATAAGAACGACTGAGGTAGTGGAGGAAACAGAAGAAGATATAATAACCTCACCATCAGGAACGTATAAGACCCTTCTAATGACGTCTTGATGTACGTTTTGAATGCAGGTATGGGTGACATAACGTTTATGATGTGGCAGGTCCTGTAAAGTGTAAAACACCGATAGCCAACGAATTTAGCATGGCATGACAGATCAAACGTCATAGTTACTCAAACATTTGTAAACAATCGCAGCAATGTAGAACTGCCTCAAAGATAGCACAACGCAGTACAGAGAGCAGACTGTTTATACTTCACGTTCTGCACCGTGAAGTGATATTTTCGTTTCAGTATCATGTGTTATTTTAAGCAGTTCAATCATTGTTAACTGGCAATAACATTCATAGATTTAAATAACATTATTTGGAACGGGCGTCTTAGTTTTCAATCTAATATTTCTAAATAGTGTTCTCTATTCCGATAAAAACTTCCAATTTATCCTATTTTTTGAACAGGTAAAGGGGCATTCAAATTTATATACGAAATCTTCTGTTTTTCCTTTCTATTCTCCAATTCTTAGCAGTCTTATGAAAACCTTCGTTTTTAATGCCTTAATATTATGGATTTAATTGCCCAACTATGTAATGAAGACAGATTGACATAATCAAATTGGCAATCAAACCGCCAAGACCGTCAACACATTGGCCAATAATAGGATTTAGGGGCGCTATGTTATGGGCATAGCTTGAGATTCCTTAATCATTCGGTATTACCTCCCTCACTAGAAGTATGAAGTTAACTCACATTAAAATATACTCTCTGTGTCCCTTGCTGTGGATTGAATGGCTTTTCAAACAGTCTGGATTGCGGAAGATGAAAATGCAGAAGATGAACAGATCCTGTGTCGTCGCCGAAGACGAGAATTGAATGCGAGTTTCTTGATCTTTCATTGAACCAATAATTCATACAATTCGGTACGTCAGACAACGCTGGAAGAATGCATGATAATAACATATAATTAATTTCAATATATCTTACTGGATCCGAAAGAGTAATTGTATGGAATGTCGTGGTTACCGTATAAGCAAAATTCTGCGTAGTATGTTGTTGTGGAAGTATCGTAAAAATAGATTTCTCTACTGGTTGTCGTCAGAGCAAACTTCTGAGCGTTGCTCATGTAAACAGCGTCTGTTACCCAAGTATGACACCTTCGTTTGGCAGCGTTCTGTTCGGCAGTGTTACTGCCACTCAGTTTATATGTCTGGTAAACAAAGAATAACAATTCGCAATTGTCGGCTACAAACGACACTACGTTGCAACTTGATCTTATAAATATTAGGGCATAGAGTTACGCCAAGTATACCTTGAGCAGCCGCAATTCTAAATCCCAAACACCAATGTCTCCGACTTTACTGACGTTTATTATCCTTGCAGGATTTTCCACAATGAGCATTTTCGTAGTAGTTTCTTGCTAGAAAATTGTCCAAAGAGAAGAGGTGGAAAGTGAAAAAGAAGTGCAAGAGAATTACACTGGGTTATATATATAGCTAACCTTATTGTGGTACGCTCGTTTTACAATAGCCTGAGTAGTGAAAGGGATTATCTTCGTTCGTTGATTGTGTTCAATTTCGCGCATTTGAAGAAGCATGTACGTACAAAACTCATTCCAGTCCACAAATCCATCGCAAGCAGTATCAACCTGGTGTAAAAACATTTATAACGATACTGCCTCAGCCATTGTCACCATATAGCCCGTGCTAGTTCGGCAGATACCCCATCCCCCACGTTTATGAAGTATTAAAAAAACATGAAATCAGCTTGAAGGTACTCACCTTATAAAACAACATTTCCATCTGATCATTCCACTTGGTTGTTCCCAGCATACCTGAAATAATGGATTTGAATTCCTCAAGAGTCATCATCCCTGGTTTCTGCTTCATATATTCATTGGAATCTTTGCTTCGCTGCAAGGCAACTCCTATACAATGTACATATACATTAATCCACAATCCATAAGATCGTGAAATATTTGATTTGATTACCTCTATGACCGTCATTTTCATTTTCAAATTGCATCGGCACATGGCTTTTGAATTGATGAAGAAGCTTCTGTAGATGATGTAGTTTGATGTGTTCCTCCAAACGAATATTGCTGTCCGAGCTGAAGAGATAGGGTTCAATTAATATGAAAGTAATTCTCGCTAATAGACTCAAGACTTCATTATTTTTTTAATTATTAAATAACCAAGATTTGTTAAATGAGCAATGATGAGTATTTTGCCGGTAGGCCAGATAGTATACCAGTTATAACAACGGCTACTTGAAATTTTGAGCGAATAGAACGGCAACAATAAACCTTACACGTCATAGCCGCTGTGGGGTTCATTATTTGTTCATCGGCCTCTATTCTTTAATAGTTCTAAGACTCTATTGTGCTTATACCTTAAAAGCTCTCTTAATCCCACAGCAAAAGCGGAATTATTAATAGGTAGATAGACCCAATCCATTATATCCTTTGAACCAGGTATAATTTGCTAGGTTCCTATTCGACTGGCAGTAACCAACTATAAAATTTCCAGTATACTGTAGATCTTTAAACAAAGACACAACCTTTCTGAAAGCAGAACGGACCGGCACAGAAACCAGTATTGTGAAACTATAGGTACGAAAATTCCGTAACAAAAGTGAGTTTCTACCGCAATATTTTGAACAATCGTCCGAGTTTATACACAATCATTGAAGTATCAGTGACCGATGCGAAGACGCGTCTATTTTACCACTCAAGATATTACGACAAATAAGGCAAAGTTGACAGTAAAGTTTCGTTTGCTCATACAATAGATATGCTTACTGTGGAAAGTATATTGTATATGCACAGCGCAGTATCACATCAACTAATACATAAACATTTCCGACTGAAAAAATGTATCTGTTACGGCGAGACAAATAGCAAATGTATTGCAATTTACCTCTTGAAGCTAAGGTCGCTGGAAACTTCACTTGCAGCAGCTACTGGCTTAGTAGTCTGACTTGACAAGGAATGGAAAGAACTTGAATCCATTTGGTTTACTTTACACCACGAAACTGTTATTTTTGCCCTTTGTGTATACCCACAGTTTGTTTTGTAAGATCCTTTCCTAGGCACTGCTACTCTGTACAGAATTACTCACAAATCCTAGGCTTTATAAACACTGCTGTCCAATGCCCGCAAGTAACACAACATAAATTGATATCAGGCTACTAAATAACAATACTTCAGGACATATCTGACAATGCTACAAAAGTACGATGAGATGAAATTGACAAATAGGTAATTCAAATAGACATATGGATAAGTCGCCCTTGGCAACGAAGTATACTAGCTTAATACAATTGGCCGTAAAACTAAGCGCTAAGAGTTTTAATTTTACTTCTATTGCGCGTCTCAAGTACCCAAATAAGTGCCCTTTCGGAATGCGGTTGAATTTCAACGGGAAGCTGTAAGCACAGGAAAGAGAGTACGTTTCTTCACCTCCACTCAACCTCATCTATGTCAAACCGACACATAAATGGAGCTGCTTTCAAATCTGTTCAGGGTAATTTTACTCAAGTTTATTTGAGGTGCAGGTAACGAACCTATCTTCTAATATTTACGATTCTCTTGAGGTATTGATTCAATAAGCCGGTAAACACTATCTATTCAAGTGGCGCTTAATAAATTACTACGACTCGCCAGAGTAAGAAACTATCTCTTTTATCTCTTTATTTAGGCAACGAATTTAATGGAGTTAGAGCATTTATCTGTTGATTATTGACTGATCTGAATGTACTACACTATTTGTCATTTCCATAGCGGCAACTACTAAAATTACTTTGCGATTACAGAGAAAGTCAAACAGGAGTGAAAGGGTACTGTACTTTCGCTCTCTATTATTGCTGATATGTCTTTCTCTAAATTGGCCGGAAATTTAATATGCTGATGCTTATACCCTACGTTTTAAACTGTTAAATTATAGTCGAGAGGTAGTGGGCCTTACGGAAGAGGGCTCTTCTATAATTTGCTGTGTATTGCTATAACTTGTATGCAATCGATTTGATCTTATGACATAACTACCTAAAGAACACTGTGGTAGCATAAAATATCTTCAAGTTTAACTACAAACAGCTCGTAAATTAATACTTATATATACGTCCCAATTAGACCACACTGATTTAAACTTAATTATGATACACTTTCCTAAATCTATACATCAACAATTGAGTGTACTATTAAAAATTTACCTTGAAATAATGAAGTTATAGAGCTTAGGGACGCGTTACCAATATCAAAAATCATTATTTAAAGAAAATATTTGTTTAGTATTTGTTCTTTTCTACAAAAGAAAACAAAATCAGACCCCTTTTATGGAACTGCTATCTTAGTCTGCGACTTTTGTCTAGCAAGTTTATTGTTCCCAAACAAAGTTATATTTTCAAAGATAAGTTTCTTTTCAAATCCAGGACCGTATAGAATAGCTTTTAATTATATAGAGGAAGATGACCGTCGTAGACGAAACAAGACGAAAAATCTTCATATTATACGGACATTACGGTATACGGCCACATCACTGATTATCAGTAAACTCAAAGATAGAGACCATACGACTCCAAAATTATTTCATGGGGCGTGGAAATGGTATGGTAATATAAGAATAACGACTTTGTTCAGTATCAGCTATTTCAGTTAGCTATTATACGAGTAATATATATTATATAACTATTTCGAACCTTCTGTAGGAGTCGGAAAGAGAAGAACTCTCGTTGCTTAGTTGACTCATGGACGAGTTGAAACCTGTGCATTGCCTCTAAAAAATGAACAGCCATGAACAACTATTGCTAAGTAAGTATATCATAGCTATACACAGACATTCCTTATTTCTCAATTATGAATAGTCTTCTGTAGTTACTGCATTATTACATTCATGATATTTTTTAGTAAAAATATATGCTGTATACAAGACAAACATGATGAATTGACGGTAAATGTGAATGTAGGTACCTGTTACGAATTA
>QXVX01004515.1:14891-30509 GCA_013436065.1 Halocynthia aurantium | reverse complement strand
GCGGAAACACTTAAAGAAAAACAGGTTATTTACTAATTTTGACTTCATTAACGATGTGGGGGAGGTGAATTATTGCTACAATGAAGTAAAAAGTACTTCAGTGTAGTTTTCCGTGAAAAATGTATCAAGTTTTTCTGTTCTGAATTGTAATGTTTTACTTGTACTACAGTACTGTTCTGCAATGGTGGCTCGTGAAAAAAATGGAATGTAGGGACTGTAAGTCCGATATTGGTTTAATATTCATTTTTTTGTTAAGCCTTTCGTTATTGAACAAATCGAAATCAGACCTGGGTCTTCGTGCTTACGTTTCCGTAAATCTATCGATCCTGTACGTAAATCTAATATTGTAATAAGTTAAATTCCAGTTTTCATTGATTTTAAGTTTTCACAAATTAAAACACAATCCAGTAATATAAATTGCCTACTATTGGTTATAATTTCCTCTATCATGTCCTCACTCATAACCAATCTTACCACTGTTTTTACAATGGACGATTAGAAACGATGTGGTGGAGTGAGTGAGTTCTTACTCTTACCACTGTGTATAGCTACATAACTACATACAAATAGATACTGAATCGAACTGTAGATTTTATCTTTGTAACTGCATAACCTACGTGAGAGATAAGGATAAGTTATAAGTTACGCTAAATCATCCCAGCTATATAGCACTGAACGCTACAATACAAGTGATATTAGATAGTGTTCAATTCTGGATCGTGCGTAGGGATCCAAGTACGATCGCTTTCACGCTGGCAGATTATTTTTTTAACTTCCGTTTTTATCTAGGCGCGTTATCGCGAAGACAGAGAGAAGAGAAAGCTGCGCTTGACTCCAACACACAAACATTTCATCACTTACGTGGCAGATAGATTGCAAATGGAAAGCTTGGCCGTCGAAGACTTTGTACTTGACTGGGCAGGGGTAAGACCGCTGTTCCATCGCCACTTCTTCCTTATTATTGTGAACAGGGCAGGATTTACCAATAAGCGATTGGTTTAGGGCCCCGCCGTTATCTTGGGGCACTTTGAAATTAATTTATCGTAATGATGTGTTACATTCTGTTGAAATTCTTATTTCTTACATTATAATATTATGTAATATTTGATGACATTTGGCTATTGCAAAATAATTACAGTAATTGGTTATTGAGACATGCAAACATTTTTATAAATGATAAGTTTGGTCTGGGACCAACAAGTAGGTAAATCCAGCCATGGCTGTAAATATTGAGATTATGTGTATGTGATAATGCGTATACTTGCAGCAAATTGATATCATGGACGATTTCATACGCAAGGATGGACGGAGAGTTCTCATGTTTTATCATCAGAAAGGCGAATCACCCAAGCTAGGTAAGCATAAAGCTCACTGATATATTAAAATATATTTCGTATATTTAGTTTCGTTGCCAAAACCCAACTGCAGGTAAATATTTTGTTTCATTGTTGCTTATTGCTACATAGTCAGTAGGAGAATGGATGTAAACGGCTCTACACGACATTATATCCGCTGTTGCACGTGAATGGGGAATGCCATGATATGTACCTTGATTCATTTTGATAGATCTCAAATTAACGCTACAGTACTACTTCTACTTTTATTACATTCCCAAAATTGCTCCTATTTAATGGTCGAACATCCTACACAATATGAGCGACTTTTTTTGATTGAAATATCGCAGAATCCGGACGGATGATGCAGAAGGTCGACAAACTGCAGAAAATATTCGTAACAGATGGATCGAAGGATGCTCTCACCGGTCAATGTTTGTACTTTATCAAAATCAAAGGCGAAGTGGTGCTCAACACTCGGAACGTGAACGAGGTATGACATATTACGAGCAGTTGATTTCCGAACTGTAATAGTTTTACAGTTTTACAGACTTTAATTACAATTATATGTTCAAAATTCACAATAATTCTTTCCACCTCGTCTCTCCAAAGCGGTAAATCGAGGTTCTTGCTTTCAACTACATCACATGATATCCGAATTTACATTAGATCGTATCGCGTTCTAACGAAGCTACTCTATTGCATGTAGGAAACGAACTATGCTGTCCTGGACGTGGAAGCGAACGGCGGTTTGTTGCCAGCTATACGTGAACTCATGTCTAAGGTTTATCTACCGAGCATCAAGGCTCTGTCTGATTGGGGAACTCTGTCTGAAACACCACAGGGAAAAAAGACGAAAGAAACTTTCTTGCACGATCTCGAAAGCTTTGTACATTACTTGGACAGTGAGTTTAAGATATTGTTTTAGATAATGGATCCCAAACTCTTTGCTACAGTGATGTCTCAGGGGATGAACTCGACTCCCCATTGACCCCAGGCTTAATCCTAATACTACAATTTCGCAAGGGGAGAATGAATTCTTCATAGTAGTATTACATAACTTATTACACAATTTTTGCTTGCATCCTATGTATTTTGCTGTTGTACAATACCTTCAATCCAATTGGTGAACTGGACAACCACAAACTTTTTTTTTTCGAACAAGAGTTCAGGGGCTTCCTTTTCAGGGAGAGTTTTTGTTTGTGTGGCTCAGGATAAATTATCATATTTGAATTTCTTTCATGCTGTATTCTGTTATGTTAGGTGCTCAAATGAATATCAACGGAGCTGTGAAACTCAGTGAATGTACCACAGTCACTCTCGATCAGTACTCCTCTCCGCAAGAATGCGCAGATGCTGCAAAGGATCCAGAGATCGTCGTTGCTCTGGAGGATCTTGTGTCTGGATGGTGCAAACAGATTGAACAGGTAGTGTCGCTGGAACACATCAACTTTGCCGGTCAATGAATGATATCTCGATTCTCACAGGTACTTGCTGAGAGTGAGCAAATGAGGAAGGAAGCAGATGATACTGGTCCTCTGGCTGAGCTTGAGCATTGGAGATTTCTCATGGCGAAGTTTAATTCCCTTCTAGATCACATCAAAGGAAAACAGTGCAAGGCAGCAATTAGTATATTACATGCATCAAAATCAAAAGTACTCAAGGTAAGGATGAGTTAACTGGAGGTAAATATTTTCCACTACTAAAATAATCGATGATTTATCCAGATCATTAATATGAAAGGATTATTTTTTATCCTGCTAATATCTCCTAGGCTTCCTCGGAATGCCTTCGGGATTAACCAATGTGTTTTGAAATTGCAGATGTGGAAAGATTTGGATGCACAAATTACGAATCATGCAAATGAAGCGAAAGACAATGTGAAATATCTATATTCGCTGGAGAAGACATGTACACCGCTCTATAACTCAGATCCGGTATGACTTCCTTCTCTATATTGAACTCACATTGATTTCTAGGTGCTAGTACTAGGAAGCTACAAGATATAGGTACCAGGTTTGGTGAGCTCAGGTTAGGTTTGGTGAGTTTACACTAATCCTCACCCAAATATATCTACCCGAGCTTAACGAATTCTACATTCAGTTATTTTTATGAATCCGATTCTCTTCAGGTGAGCATGGTTGAAGTAATACCGACTCTGATCAACATCATCAGCATGATTCATAATATCTCCAGATACTACAATACTTCGCAGAGAATGACTTCCCTGTTTATAAAGGTATGAGAATGTGTAACTACTACATTGCACAGCAAAGCATCCCAGCATTGCCTGAGTAATAGACTAGTACAGTAAAAACGGACGGAAATATATTGACAAATTTTCAAATTTTCCCCCTTGTCCGCTTTGAAGTAGACGGCTGTATTGCTATATCTCATAGTAGAGTGTTATTGGGGCCAGAAATACATGAATGAAATGAAAATGAAACGAAATACATGAAAACATGTGAATCAACTTTATATAAATAGATTCTGAATACTCATTTGTAGGTGACAAATCAAATGGTGACTGCATGTAGAAGTTACATCACAGAGAATGGACAGCAGAGAATATGGGATCAAGATGGTCCGATCGTGAAGAAAAAAATATTTGTAAGTGCAATTTATCTAACGATGTATTTTCCAAATCAGAAATAACAATTGCAATATATATATTATGAATATAAACAAATAAGGTAATAGAGAATCTCTTCACGTCGTCATGTCACTATTTCGCATTGTCAGGAATGCATAAATCTGTACAAAGAGTACATGGGTAGCTTCCAGAGGATGAAAGAGAATTTGCAGAAGACACCGGATGAAAACCTTGATTTCTCCGAGATGTACATATTTGGAAAGTTTGATACCTTTTGCAAAAGGCTCAATAAGGTTTGAACTGTCTGTTACGTCCAGGTAGAACATGTCAGTGTGACTTACTTGTCCTTATGTATTGCAGATCACCGAGTTACTGGACACCATAGAAGTTTTTTCGAAGCTCGCCGAGTCAAAGATTGAAGGGATTGATGCTCTTTCCAACAAATTTCAGTCGATTGTTACCAATACAAAGAAGAAACCTTACGATGTGTTGGATCATAGGTAACTACTACTGATGCAAATGAAATAATAATAGTGAATCATAATGCCCTCTCTCTTGGTTGATAAGTCTCGCGTTTTTTCCTCAGGAAAATTGATTTCGACAACGATTTTGAAAATTTCAAAGATTCAATTTACAACTTGGAATGTCAGCTTCAAACGTTCATGGACAGCTGCTTTGACAGAGTGCAGTCATCATCACAAGCACTGTTGCTGCTCAAAAGATTCGAGAAACTTGGAGTACCGTGCCTTCAGGTAACTGCAGAGCATTGATCAAGTTATTGATATCGTTGTATTCAATTTCAAATCCTGGGAATGAATCCTACTACATATCAAGTCATTTCCTATACACATGTCATATGTTCAGATCTCTCTCTCTCTGACTGTAGTAATAGGCACCGGCTATTTCAGTGGTGGAAAATAGTGCAGTTGGATTTCAACAATGATTTTCAAACTACTAATTTCAAGATTGTGAAGTGAAAATGAACCACCAATATTACTATTAGAGCACCTGAATAGTTGACATGCTACTTATCAATAGTAAAAGCTATGGAAAGTTCATTGTATTGAACAGGCTGACATCCAGGATAAATATGGAGTGATTCTGAAGAACTTTGGGCAGGAAATCGAAGAAATTAAACGTCAGTATCAAAAATGCAGAGAAGATCCACTGATACCAAGAGACATGCCTCCGATATCTGGTAAAATCATGTGGGCACGTCAGCTGTTCAGGAAGATTCAGGAGCCGATGGAAGTGTTTGCTGACAATGCAGAACATTTGCTTAGGGTAAGCAAGCAAACAAGGATGGTGCAAGCTTAGTTTCACAATCTTATTGTAACTTACATACAGCTATTTGTTATCTGGATGTGTTGTTCTCAGGTCATATCTAACATTAGGATTGTATTTCACCATTCTCTTTGTTTGTCACGAGAATTTACAGACACAAAACTCAGCATTGAAAACTAGTTGACATTGTGTTTCATTTATTAAATATTCTTAGGACAAGGAAGGACGAGCTATCATCAAGAACTACAACAGAATGGGAAAAATATTGATGGAATTTGAAGTTTTGTTTTACAGAGCTTGGTGCAGGGAAACTGAGAATATCAGATATGCATTGCAGGTACCAATCGTAATTGACTTGGGTTGTTATATTATTCCCCGTAACTAAATCACATCATGTTTTTGCATTTATACTTCTCGATTTTTTCACACAGGCAACTTTGTTGGTTCGACATCCAGAATCTAAGCAGCTCTTCATCAATTACGATCCACAGATACCAGGGATGGTTCGGGAAGCGCAGTGCATGATGAAAATGGATCTTGAAATACCTGAGATCACACACAATCTATTAAGAAGGCAAGCCGATCTGAAGAAAACAAAGGTAATCTTTGGAATTAATATAGTTTTATTATGATTTTCTGTTGGGGGTGGCAAATGAGGGAGCTACTTCACACAGAAGTCATATAGCTACTTCATTGTACTACTGCTAGTAGTACATTCATACTTACAGCTAGTTAGTACATTAGTAAAACTGTGCCTTGTTCGGTGTTTTTAAATTATCCTTTATCCTCTTCCGCCTCCAATAAGCAATCTATGTAATTTCTTTAATGCCTCGTACTTCGAACATAAGTAGATTGTGGATAAATTAAGGTTGAAACTTTGTGACTGTGACATCATATATACAGGAGAAAATCGATACTCTGCTGGGTGATTACGAAACAGCTAAGAAGAATATCCCAACAATATTCCAACCTATGATGAAACAACATGTCAAGATGGTTGAATCCGCCATTCGTCACGGACTGATCTTCACCACTTGGAGTTCTCTGAATCACAATGTAAACATACTCTAAAGAGTTTGAGTTTATTTTCGCAACTGAGCACCTCCTGTTGTCATGTTTCAGCTTTACTTCATGAACGTGAACAAAGAACTCTCTCAGCTCAATCGAGTTATTCGTGATGTCAACGATCTGAAAGAAGCGAGAATCGACCAATTAATGGAGGACATTGCGACTACAGCACTGGTTGATCTTGAGGATGAGAGAACGTATACTCTGAAAGAATTCTTGAAGATGTAAGCAGATGTAATCTCGTAAATCTAATGAGTAACAGTGTGATGTTTTTAGCAAATATATTATAGAAAGCCAATTTATTGTCGAAACCCAGCTGCAGTTAAGTGCTGTCTACCTCTGAAATAGCTGTAGTAATAACCCGTGCTTATTAGTACATTGTTTGAGAGAGCTGAAGAGCGCTACAGGACATATTATATATGTAATTTAATGCCCATCAGAAATGGCATGATAAGTACCTTGATTCATTCCAATGATAACGATTCTGCACATAGTAATTAATGTTTTTCCTATACAGAACTAGGAGCCACGCTGCAGAGATGGCAAAATATATTGATAGGAAGAGCCAGCATATCGAGAATGCAGTCAGGGATCTGTTGCAAGTGTTTGCAAAGCATTCAGGAAGAACAAACTTCATGTAAGTGTGCTTTGTTCCATCTGATTTCTGCAAGCCGAGCTTTTGCAGTCATTGCATGGTGTGACATTGTGCTAGGTTTTCCTGGGAATCGTCATCATCACATCGCTCCAAGTACAAGGAAAGCGTTGATTACAACGAAGACGACGCTTTTTCGATGGATTGCGAAGAACTAGTGGAATATTTCAAGCAGAGAACGGTCGAAGCAGTGATACGATGTACGAAACTGTCGCTCGATCATATCAAGAGAAGGTTTGTTGGTTAAATATATAAGTTTTTTGGCTTTTTGGCTCCTATTGTTTCTTGAATGAACAATCGATTGCTTGCATCAGTGAGATCTCACTATTTTCCAGGATATTTTATCCGAAGTCATCGTACTCGCGAGGAATAAGCTCGATCAAATCGAAGCAGGATCAGGGACGTGAAGGTATTGCACCATTGCTCAAAGTCAACATTGAACTCGCCATTCCCCATGTCGAACTTCGACCCAACCTGGATGAAATACAGTCGGCCATCAATGATGCTGCCAAGTATGTTTCTTTATGTTTAGAGTATATATATAGACAATACCTCCTCAGCTAGAATTAACTGCTATTTATTCATAATGTTATACAAAAGAGTTCACATGGTTCATTTACTTGATTTACTCAGTTCGTAAAGTTAAACACAACTCTGGGTTTGAGACCCTGAATCTAAAGTTTCTATATTATTTTATGCTTATGAACTCAATAAGATTAAGGAGAAAATCTTCGAAATTTCATTAAGCGAATCCTCATTAATCTAGGAACTGGTGTATACAGTAGAATGCAATACCTGTTGATTTGATTGTTTATTCAGATGCGTGATTGAAGTGAGTCGCGGAGTGCTTTGCTGGGGACAAATGAGATATCAGGAGAAGTCGCACGACGAAGCTGGAGGAGGATCTGCCAGCAAGAGCAAGAGAGATGCGAGACAGGGACAGGGATCGGCTCTGATACCGATCCCAATTGATAGACTGCAGAATCATTACAAGGTTTGTAGGATAGCTTAAGTTAGATTTCGGTAAGGGTCCAGATTGAAGATAATTTACTCAAGCTTAGACTTACCTAATGTCACCTACCCTAATGAAAAACGATACATTGATACATTGATTCTGCAGGCGGTTTCTGAGCAGAAAGATGTTGCCAAGCTAGCGATGATGCATGCTAGCGCAATGAACAACATGAGGGAGCCGGTCGGGAAGCAACTGCATCCATTCAATCAATTTCATTTGCTCTGGGAAGATGATAGAGAGAGCAAAGTGCAAGAGTATGTACATGAATTGTTGTGAATGATTTATTAGATGAATCCATTGTTACTATTCTACATTGATATTATGCGTACTACCATTCATTCACACGACTTAGAAGCACAGCTTTTCTTTGTTTCACAATTACCTCCTGTGGATTATTCTCAAGTCTGTCACTGAACATGACATCCTGTATTTTATTTACTGATGAAGGAACATCTCTTTCCTCAGGTTCATGTCGACGAATCCTCTTCTGACTGAATTCAAAGCTGAAATCATGAAGTACGAGGATATCAACCAGACTATTGAACATCTTGTGAACTGCCTCAACATCGGACCGATCCAGTTGATCACAGATAATATCAAATCAGCACTGACGGTCGAAACGAAGGCGTGGAAAGTAGGTTTATTTTCATGTTGTCTGTTTATTGAAGTGCTACATAGAAATGATGCTTTGTGTTCAGGTGAGTCTTTGCAAATGTCTCAATGTGGAATACAAGACCAAGATGGATGATCTTACCGAGTTCATCAAAGAATATTCAAAGAGATTGAACAGAAGCATCAAGGATCTTGATGATGTGAGAGGAGCAATGGCGGCACTTGATACTATCAAAGCTGAGTTTACAAGGATCGATTTCAATCTGGGTATTTCCTTTGATTCTCTTGCTTGCTCATTAGATTTGTGATTTAGAATTCTTTCCATGCCTATGCAGGCCTCGGTATAGTTTGAATTTTCTTGTTATAACAAGGTCCGGTTGAGGAAGCTTATTCCTTGCTGCAGAAATTCAATGTTCAGGTCAATCCTGAGGAAATCAATAAAGTTGATACTCTGAGATACGGATGGAATAAGCTACTGTCTCTAGTCAACAAGGTATGCTTGCTGGAGAATGAAATCAATGCGAGAACCCTATGTTAACTTTGCCTTTGTTTTCCAGGTGCAAGATGAACTGTGTGACGTACAACCCAAGTTCAGATCAGATCTCATTGCGAAAGTCGAGAAATTTCAGTACGATTCGGAAGATTTCCAGGAGTCGTACGATTCGAACGGTCCCATGACCGAAGGACTTACACCGACAGAAGCAAGTGATCTATTACAAGTGTATCAGAGCAGGTGAGTGATTGTGGACAAAAAGTAGGTTTGTGCATATATTATCGATAGCTCATTATCTCCATGATGTCTGAACAGGAGCAATAAGGTTGTGCAACATTGTATGAATCTGTGCTTTGTATTCCAGTAGGAGCTTTCCATCTTTATCTCATGACCATATTTTTCATATGATTTGCTACACAGGTTTGACGATCTTTGGAGAAAGTACCAGACTTACAACGCAGGGGAAGAACTGTTCGGCCTTCAAGTGACAGATTATCCTCAATTGCAACGTGCCAAGAAAGAGCTGAATCTCCTGCAGAAGTTGTACGGTCTGTACAATGCTGTGATGAAATCTATCAATGGTTACTATGACATTCTCTGGTCTGAAGTTGACATCGAGAAGATCAACCAGGAGTTGCTTGACTTTCAGAACAGGTACATTCGGGTTGCTAAAAGTAAATATAATTGTGACATGTGTATCTTGATTAGCCGGTACTTTGTAAACGTTCGCTAAACATTTCTATGTTTACAACAGATGTCGTAAACTTCCTAAAGGCTTGAAGGAATGGCAAGCGTTCAATGAATTATCCAGTAAGATCAATGATTTCAATGAGTCGTGTCCGATTCTGGAACTGATGTCGGACAAAGCAATGAAGAAGAGGCATTGGGACAGGATCGAAACTCTCACTGGATATACGTTTGATGTTGGTGAGTGGTTGCACAAATGCACGGGGAAATAGAATAGATAGCTATCATGCTAACACAGTCGCTATCACTTAATTTATGGACTAAGATAACTAGCAAGATAACTGCAACTCCTAATACAATTATCCTTTCTTCCCCTACCCTGATCATTTCAAAGTTATATGCCTATGTATTTCAATATGAATATCGCATTGTGCAACGTGTCTCTAAATAGCCTTATATTGTTTCTGACAGATAACGAAAACTTCCAGCTTCGTAACATCATGGCAGCTCCCCTACTGAAATACAAGGAAGATATCGAAGATATTTGTATCAGTGCAGTGAAAGAGAAAGACATCGAAGCAAAACTGTCGCAAGTTATTGCAGAATGGAACGGAAACAATTTGAGTTTTGCAAATTTCAAGACGAGAGGTGAATGGTGTGACATGGAATGTAAGTAGGAGTTATGTTATCATCTCATACTTTCTATGTATTAGGTGAACTACTGCTCAAGGGTCAAGAAACCTCCGAAATTGTTTCGCTGCTTGAAGACAGTCTGATGGTACTTGGTTCCTTGCTGAGTAACAGGTGAGGAGCAGCAATTTTAAAACTATTGCCAAGTTATTATGGGCTAAATAACGAAGTTGAGGTTGTAGCAGTAGTACACAAAGAAACTTATATTGTCTATTGTCCAGATACAATGCCCCGTTCAAGCCGAACATTCAAAAGTGGGTGGCGAACCTCTCCAATACATCTGATATAATAGGTAAGTGTCTAACTGTTGATCTGATATACTGTATAAGGAATAAGCAGATGATATACATTATTTACACCTTGCTGTCCAGAATTGTCATTTAATTAAGTATCATATTGTTGAGCAAGTAATATGAAATATATAATACCAAGGAATAACCAGTGCTAAGAATTTAATTACTTTCTGTAGAGAACTGGTTGATTGTGCAAAACCTATGGGTTTATCTGGAGGCTGTGTTTGTTGGCGGTGACATCGCAAAACAACTTCCAAAGGTTAGTTGGAAAGTAATAGATAGGATTCTGACTAACGGAAAGTGTTGACAAATGATATATTGTAGGAAGCAAAGCGCTTTTCGAACATTGACAAATCATGGGTGAAGATCATGACCCGAGCTCACGAAACAACGAATGTTGTTCAGTGTTGCGTGGGTGACGAAACGCTGGGACAGCTCTTGCCCCATCTACTCGAACAGTTGGAGCAATGTCAGAAATCTCTTACTGGGTGAGTAGCTCTGTGAGAAAGAAGTAATATTGAACGTTTAATGACAGCTGTACTTTATACCAACAGATATCTTGAACAGAAACGTCTTGTATTTCCGAGATTTTTCTTCATATCAGATCCTGCGTTGCTTGAAATCCTAGGACAAGCAAGTGATTCACATTCTATTCAGGTGAGACTTTAAGTATTCAATGCTGTTCGATTAAGGTATACATATGATATATATTAAGGTATATTGTTTACTAATATCAAGGGTATATATCCAATTTTCTTCTTTCAGGCACATCTTCTTGGAATTTTTGAAAATGTGAATTCAGTCGATTTCCATGAGAAAGATTACGACAGAATTTTAACAGTGGTTTCAAAGGAAGGCGAGACTATCATGGTATCGTTGATTAAGCATTACCGTTAGGGATACAGCCCACATGGAATAATCTTTGATCCTTTTCTATTCAGCTTGAGAAACCAGTGATAGCAAAAGGCAATGTTGAATGCTGGCTCGGAGAAGTTCTCCACGCTCAGCAGAGTTCCCTGCACGGTGTGATTCGTGATGCCTCCATACAGATATCCGATGCATCGTTTAATCTACATGGATTTTTGGATGTCGCACCTGCACAGGTGATGTGTGGTATTTGGCTGATTCTTAATTGTATTAAGGAATTTCGTCGCCTTTAAGGTTTATTGGTAGTTCTATATCTTCATATACCTCAACGAAATTACCGGCCCAATGACAATATAGGGGACAATTTTATAATGTAATATGTACTTTGCAATGAAATAGACTTTTTTCCTCCAGGTTGGGCTGCTGGGACTTCAGATGATCTGGACACGAGATGCTGAGGATGCTCTGTCTAACGCACGATACGACAAGAAGATAATGCCGGTAATGTGTCTGACAGTGTTCAATCACCTGATTTTATGGACGTTCAACTCTAGAATGCTGGAAAATGCATTTGCCACTGATTTTCCTTGATAAATAGGTATAGATTGGAAGTATAGATATATTTGTTGGTTTATTAGGTGACAAATCAAAGATTCCTTGAGATTTTGAATTCTCTCATTCAATTGACGACGAAGGAACTGACCAAGTTTGAGAGAATCAAGTTCGAAACTCTCATTACAATCCATGTCCATCAACGAGATATATTTGATGATCTGGTGAGTGACCATCACTGCTGTGTTAAGTTTCTTACATTTGTCACACGATAATCTCCTACATATGACTGCTATGACATATTCCTACTATGAGGATTACCTTTAGAATCTTATTACCAATGGAATGTTACTTATATGATAATTTTCTACATCAGACAAACAAATTTTTCGGAAAATGAATAAATTTGTGTTCTGGACACTTTGACTAAGATATTTTTAAATGTTGATTTGTTTTTCTCTCAGGTTCGAATGCACATCAAGACACCGCTTGACTTCGAATGGCTCAAACAATCTCGTTTCTATTTCAATTCAGACACAGACAAATGTCTTGTCCTTATCACGGATGTTGATTTCATCTATCAGAATGAATTTCTTGGTTGCACAGACAGGCTAGTCATCACTCCGCTTACTGACAGGTGATGCTGTTGTGTAATATTGATAGCTAAAACTTGTAATTGATTTGACATCTTGACAACTAGGAGCAATTGCTGAATCAATTTTTTTCTCCACAGATGTTACATCACACTTGCTCAGGCACTCGGAATGGCGATGGGAGGAGCGCCTGCCGGTCCAGCGGGAACAGGAAAGACAGAATCAGTGAAAGATATGGGAAAAGCACTCGGCAAATACGTAGTTGTATTTAACTGCTCTGACCAGATGGATTTCAGAGGATTGGGAAGAATCTATAAAGGTAATTGATGTTTCAATTCGAGCCATTGGCACAGGACTTCATCAATTTAACACATTTAATCATCCTGTGATCAACTTACCTTCTCTTTCAGGTCTTGCACAATCTGGATCTTGGGGATGTTTCGATGAGTTCAATCGTATTGATCTTCCCGTTCTGTCTGTGGCAGCGCAGCAAATCTACATTGTGCTGATGGCGAAGAAGGAGAGGAAGACAAATTTCATCTTCACGGACGGTGATGACGTATCGCTCAATCCGGAATTCGGTCTTTTTATCACCATGGTATTATTTGCCTCAAACTTCACTGATCTTGGTTTGTCCTTACAAGCTGTCTTGTTGTTTTTCAGAATCCTGGATACGCAGGACGTCAGGAATTGCCCGAGAATCTCAAAGTCCAGTTCAGATCAGTTGCAATGATGGTTCCTGATAGACAGGTGAAATAGGAGATTTTGTATTTCAGGACTTATGTTTATTCAGTGATTTGAACCGGGAATTAAATAGCCTCAACTGACTCTATTGAGTAGATGAGTAGCTCGGAATGAGTAGATAAACCTTCCAAGTTAGCATTCAGTAGATAAAACCTTATCATTCAGATCATCATGCGTGTGAAGCTTGCTAGTTGTGGTTTTCAAGAGAACATCATCCTTGCTCAAAAGTTCTACACCTTGTACAAACTCTGTGAGGAACAGCTGACAAAACAGGTGACTGACTTGCATTCTTGCAGTATCCCATGATGTTTATTATCTCATAAATAAGAAACTCTATGTATGTGGCAATTTCAAACAATTTTTTTGTTCACAGGTTCACTATGATTTTGGATTGCGTAACATTCTCTCTGTGTTGAGAACGCTCGGCTCCACCAAGCGAGCTCGTCCCGAAGAAGGAGAACCGACTATCGTCATGAGAGTTCTGAGAGACATGAATCTTTCCAAACTGGTATGCAATGACAATTTATTGCTGCAGTTAAATATTTTCTACTACTGAAATAACCAGTGCTTATTGCTACATAGTAATTGTGAGAACAGACCTGAACAGAGCTACAAGATATATTATATATTCGTTGTTACATGTGTATAGGAAATAGCAGGATATAGAATTGAATGCTACAGAATTCGTTTTTTGAAAAGATTTAATTTCTTTCCAGGTTGATGAGGATGAACCACTGTTCCTCAGTTTAATCAGTGATCTTTTTCCTGGTATTGTACTCGACACTGTCTCCTATGTTGAACTTCAGTCGGCTATTGAGATTCACGTCGACAATATGGGAATTGTCAATCATCCACCATGGAATCTCAAGGTACATCAGTTGTACAGTATTACTTGTCACACAGTATATATACTTATGTGATGAAAGATATGCTCGATAGATTTCTACTACACATTCAGGTAGTCCAGTTGTTTGAAACTCAGCGTGTACGTCACGGCATGATGGCACTCGGACCAAGCGGTGCCGGCAAGTCGATGTGCATCAATATGATCATGAGAGCGTTGACAGAATGCGGAGAACCTCACAAGTATGATCAATACAATGAAGTATTTAGATATTGAATGCTGTGTGTAAAAAAAAGTCAATCTAACAATTCTGTCGTCACCAGGGAAGTTCGAATGAACCCGAAAGCAATTACTGCACCGCAGATGTTCGGGAGACTCGATGTGGCGACAAATGATTGGACTGATGGAATATTCAGCACCTTGTGGAGACGAACTCACAAGACTAAAAAAGGTTTTATAGCTACCACTAGATTTCCCATCGTCATCAATACGTTGTACAGTAGTTATCTCGAATTTAGCCTTTTGTATAGTGTTTAGTATAATGGCTTCGCCTGAACTGGCACTGCACTAATGCTATGAACCCAATTTGTATCTGAGACTTCCCGAAGATTCATTGAGTGAATGTAATCTAATGTATTGCCAGGTGATCATGTTTGGCTGATACTTGACGGTCCTGTCGACGCAATTTGGATCGAAAATCTTAACTCGGTGCTGGATGACAACAAGACACTGACGCTTGCAAATGGAGACAGGATTCCTATGGCTCCTAATTGTAAAATACTGTTTGAGGTAAGGCAACATTGTATAATATCTGTCTTGTTCTCTTTGTGCTGATGTATGATTATTGACAGGTACATAACATTGACAATGCATCTCCAGCAACTGTATCTAGGAACGGTATGGTCTACATGAGCTCTTCAGCATTGGATTGGAGACCTATACTTGATGTGAGTGATTGCATATTGAATACATATTGTATATTCGAATTACAGTTCAGATAATCGAATGTTTACAGTTATATGTTATGTCTGTGTGATGACTTATCATGATTCCAACTTGTTTTCATAGGGCTGGCTTCTCAAACGTCCGCCACAAGAAACTGAGATCCTTCGTGAGTTCTTTCATTCTGCATTCGGAGATTTGTACACATTCTCCATACAGAATCTCTTGCCCAAGATTGAACTGCTTGAGTGCAATTACATTGCACAGGTAAGTTGTTGAGTAGATATCATTGAAGATGACTGTTTAAACCAATTGATCTCAATGAGCTGTTGTAATTCTTTTTTTATTTTAAATT
>QXVX01004515.1:0-14273 GCA_013436065.1 Halocynthia aurantium | reverse complement strand
TTTTTTTTTTTTTTTTTTTTTTTTTTTTAAAGGGGGAGGGGGGGGGGGGGTAGTACAAATGCAGCAGGCTTGAAATATTGCTTCTACTCCTTTACCAATACATAACATTATATTGTACTTTTAAGGCTTTGAATGTCCTCGAAGGCATGATACCCAGCAAGGACGAGGTTGGTATTCTTCCAAAGTTCCATCTGGAAAGGATTTTCATCTTTTGCTTGATGTGGAGCATCGGTGCTACCCTTGAACTCACCGACAGGTTGATTTATTTCTATATCGATCTATACCTATCAGCTGAAAGTGATCTATATCTCTATCTATCTATTCTTCTTCAGAGTTTTGATGGAAGATTACTTGAGAAATCATGAAAGTAAACTTTCTCTGCCGGAGATTGCTGAAGGAAGCGGCCACACCATCTTTGAATTTGTACCTGATAGCAACGGTGCGTTACTGGTATTATAGTGTTGTATGCTAATATTTATCGGCATTTAACATCTAACTCGGCCTCGTGAAGATGTATTGAGAGGTAATGACATCGCTGAGAATATTAAACCGCTAAAAATACAAGAATTCCTCGCTAAACGACCTGAAAAAATATCTTTAGTTATCGTTTTATTGTCATAGAGTCCATGATCAGTATCAGTTTCATATGAAGTGAATTAAATGAATGATGAAATTCTGACTATTTCAGGTAAATGGGAGCATTGGTCGAACCGTGTCATGGAATACGACTATCCGACTGATTCGATCCCAGAATATTCCTCCATTCTTGTGCCGAATGTCGACAACATAAGAACCAAATATCTGATTGATGTTATAGCGAAACAACACAAAGTCAGTGTGTCTAGTTTTGTTCATGTTGATTCAGCTTCAGAGTAAATACTTAACTGTTCATTGCAGGCTGTTCTACTCATCGGAGAGCAAGGTACCGGCAAAACTGTCCTTATCCAAGGTTACACGTCGCAGTACGATCCTGAGCAACACATAGCAAAATCATTCAATTTCAGCTCTGCAACAGAACCCAACATGTTTCAGGTACTTTGCAGTTGATTAAATAATTTTATTTTGTGTATTTCAGTTAACTATTAGATTTAAGTTACACACACAAGTCTTATCATATGTATTCATTCGTAACAGAGAACCATTGAGAGTTATGTGGACAAACGTATGGGCAGCACATTTGGTCCTTCTGCCGGACGTAAGATGACAGTTTTCATTGATGATATCAATATGCCTGTCATCAATGAATGGGGTGATCAGGTAAGGTTGAAATCTGTGCGTTTGAGAATCTACGACAGTGATGATGCAATAACCTATGTTTGTAGATTACCAACGAGATCGTGCGTCAGATGATGGAGATGCGAGGGATGTATTCGCTGGAGAAGCCAGGAGATTTCACCAACATCGTGGACATGCAGTTCATTGCGGCCATGATTCATCCCGGTGGTGGAAGGAACGACATACCACAGCGACTCAAGAGAATGTTCAGTGTATTCAACTGTACACTGCCGTCAAATGCTTCCATTGATAAGATATTTGGTGAGGCATTTTTGCCACTGCATTTTGGTTGATTTTGAGAGCATTTCTGGCCTGCTGTTTTCTGTTTTTCTGTAGTTAGGCACTTTCTGTTTTGTATATAGAAATTGAATTGTTTGTTTTCAGGTATCATTGGAAACGGATATTTTTGCACGGAACGTGGATTTTTGGACGAAGTTCTTCAAGTGATTCCGTTACTTGTTCCTGCTACAAGAATTCTTTGGCAATGGACGAAGGTGTCATCATTGTACAGAGACAATCAGTCCGTTGCAGACTAATGCTCTCTCTCTCTTTTTCTCTCTCATAGATTAAGATGTTGCCAACTCCTGCAAAGTTCCATTACATATTCAATCTTCGTGATCTATCTCGTATATGGCAAGGTATGCTTACTGTGGAATCAGGAGAATGCCAGACAGCTCTCGACTGTGTTCATCTGTTCATGCACGAGTGTACCAGGGTTGTTGCTGACAGGTAAGCACATATATGTTTGTTGCACTTGGTCAGTATGGAAATAGTTTCGCAGGGGCCTTGAAATGAGGACAATGTGGGCATTGGAAAAATTACTCAGCCATTACAGTAATTTTCAACTGGACGCATACACCAAGTCTTCAGAAGCTTACCTAGGCAGGAGAAGAAATCATTTGAACAACTTTGTCAAACAATCTCATTGACGATGACTATTTGTTGAGGCTTTCTAGTTTGATAATGTTAATTTATGAATGATCCAAGGTTCACGAACTTTGAAGACAAGACATGGTTCGAAAGTTCACTTCAGCGTGTCGTGAAAGAACACGTAGACGAAGATATCAGCAAGGAGATGCATGGCTGCGAACCGTACTTTGTCGATTTTCTTCGAGAACCGCCGGAGCCGACAGGAGAAGAATCGGAAGATGCCGACTTGGATGCTCCGAAGATCTACGAAGAGGTGAGAAAGGATGTCCCTCGTACGAATGAGTTTGTCTGTGACCATCCCAAATATTCCCTTGCACTGCAAGTACGTTGAGATGTAGTTCAAACCATATTCTTACAGACTACTGCAATAATTTTCCACAGATTCAATTTCATACATAGATATTTTCCACAGAATAAATGTTTCTCACGCAGATTCAATTTTCACATTTAAAATGCAATATAAGCCTAACCATGGTGTTTTGATTCCAGATTGAATCATTGGAATCATTGTCAGATAAACTTCTCAGTTACATGCAACAATACAACGAGACGATCCGTGGTGCAAGCATGGATCTCGTATTTTTCAAAGATGCGATGACACATCTTGTCAAGGTAAACGAATGTGAATAGATGCTTTCCATACTAGATGCTATCCGTATGCCATAGAAATGTTATCCATACAAAAATAGGAATTGAATTGTGATAAGGTATTCATTGTATATAACATATGCAAAAATTCCATTAATTATTTGTTGCTAGATTTCTCGTATCATTCGTACTCCTCGTGGAAGCGCTTTGCTTGTGGGTGTCGGTGGCTCTGGAAAACAAAGTCTTACCAAGCTGGCTTCCTTCATTGCTGGATACAATAACTTTCAAATTACACTTACAAGGTATGGTAGGCTCTCATAAATAGCATCCTTTATCCAGCTTGCCCTTCGGATAAATTACATGAGTTCGTAACTGTCAATGAAAAACCATATTGAAATTAAGAATATTTCTTTACCAGGATGTACAATGCACAGAATCTGATGGATGACTTGAAAGTTCTGTACAGGATGGCCGGTGCTGATGGAAAAGGTGTCACATTCATCTTCACTGACAACGATATCAAGGAAGAAGGATTTCTGGAATATCTCAACAATATATTGTCATCCGGAGAGGTGTGACAATAATTCATTTTAATAATATTAAATATATTGAATTAATAAAAATATTCAAATGAGACATTATGAGCCCAACTGTTATCTCAACCCAGAGGTAAACCTCTCAATCCGGTCCGACCAAACTGTCTCTCATATGTGACTTTTAGACTAATAGTTTCCCACAATGAAGACAAATAGAAATGAAATGTTCATGCATTTTTCTATGAAGGTTTCCGGTTTATTTGCACGTGACGAAATTGATGAGATCAGTCAGGGATTGATAGCGGTGATGAAAAAAGAATTCCCACGTCGTCCACCGACACAGGAAAACCTCTATGATTATTTCATCACAAGAGCAAGGAATAACCTTCACATAGTTCTCTGTTTTTCACCGGTATGAGTTCAATGCTTCCACTGATCCAGTCGCTCAATTTTTTTATCCTTGAATCCTTTTCAAATTTCCCCGTCTCACTTTGGATATCCTCCCACATCACCTTTGAGAACCACTGGCATATAGAGAGCGCTGGGTACTTAGACCACTGGTTCAAGCTGTTACTTTTCTCCATTCTTACACACACTGACTTACAGAAATTTTAGTGAGCATACGTCCTGACCCTATAACAACAATCTAATAAACTTTTACTGTTTTCCACCATCCTCAGATTGGTGAAAAGTTTCGCAATCGTGCTCTGAAGTTTCCCGGATTGTTCAGCGGATGTACGATGGATTGGTTCACTAGGTGGCCTCGCGACGCCCTCGTTGCCGTTTCCAGTCACTTCTTGTCCAAGGTCAATGTCGTTTGCGAGCCGGAAGTGAAGAGACAGCTGATTGAAACGATGGGAGTTTTCCACGATAAAGTGGCAGAGATTTGTCTGGATTATTTCGACAGGTTTGTTGATCTTTGCATTGCACTCCTGCTTTCAGTCTTTCAATACCTGTTATGTTCTGCAGATACCGTCGTACTACGCACGTTACTCCCAAGTCCTACCTGTCTTTCCTGGAGGGTTACAAAGGCATTTACAAGGAGAATCATAGCTCGTTGGCTGAATTGGAAATGAGAATGAACACTGGTTGGTTTGCTTGTGATTGCCACTGAATGGTTTTGTAGTCTTTTGCGGGGTCACCTTCATATATATACACTCCCGATTACAAGGAAGGATGCTCCAAATATCTGAAACTTTATAAGAGTTACTGGTATCAGCTGTCACTTATAATCACAAAGATATCTCTGTCTGTAATCTCAGGTTTGGACAAGTTGAAGGAAGCCGGAGAATCGGTTGAACTTTTATCCAAAGAGCTTGTCATCAAAGAAAAGGATCTTGCTATCGCTTCAGCCAAAACTGACAAGGTCCCATAATAATAATGTCATTCTGTGAGATAATGTTTCAAGCAATCTTAGCATTTAGTAGGCTCACTGTGAGTAATACATAGTCCCATTATCAAAACTTTCTCATTAGAAATATAGTCACGTAGAGTTCCCTTTTTCAAATGATGGTTTGAAATATACAATGCTGTCCATGTCCTTCCGCCTCTACTAGCATGAAAATCTAAATCAACCTGAAGCATTTGATTCTAGATCATTTCCTATGCTTGTGTAACAAAGGATATGTTGTGTGATCAGGTATAATACTGTTTTCATACTATCAGGTACTTGCTGAAGTGACTGTTTCAGCACAAGCAGCTGAGAAAGTGACGAACGAAGTCATGAAAGTGAAAGAGAAAGCACAAGCGATCGTTGACAGTATAGCTGTTGAAAAAACAATTGCATTGAAAAAGTTAGCCGCGGCGGCACCAGCGCTAAAGGAAGCTGAAGATGCCCTTAATGTAAGATATATATTTGCGTATGTTTGAGCACAGCCGGAAGTAAATTATAATTCATTCCAGACAATCAAAGCCGCCGACATATCGACGGTTCGTAAGCTTGCCAAACCTCCGCATTTGATCATGAGAATTATGGATTGCGCTCTGCTGCTGTTTCAACGAAGGCTCGGTACAGTGGAAGCGGATCCAGAAAAACCATCACTGAAGCCTTCCTGGTCAGATGCTCTCAAGGTGCGATGTTAAATTTGTTAGTAGCCATCTAGGGATCCAAGTCTGTATAACTGATTAGACTTCATCTTGAATTTAGTAGTTTATTATGCAAAGCCAAAAGTGTTGTTGATGTGATGTTGAATGTATCGAAAGGGATAATCAATGAGAGGTTTTCAGAGAACTGAACTTTTTATGTTCTATACACAGCTGATGGCACAGAGTGGTTTCCTTGGAAGTCTTCAGAACTTTAACAAAGATTCGATCAACGAGGAAACAGTCGAGTTGCTCAGCGTATATTTCAGATCGGAAGATTACACTCTGGAAACTGCAAAGAAGGTACCGTGATTCCATCGTTGAACCCCGTTAAACCATTATTAAAACACCATGATAATACAACTGTGATATATGAACTAGTAAATAAGGAATATTCCTAGCAATATGTTTCAGCCTCTTATATGAACAGTTTTCCAATGATTTGTATTCATTGATATTCAAGTGCACGGCATATATTTTGTAGCTCATAATCTTTGTCAAATGATAAGTTAATATCATTTCTTGCCTCATCAAACCTCTTCCCATTCTTACATAGGTTTGCGGTAACGTGGCCGGTTTGCTGTCTTGGACCAGGGCTATGGTTTCTTTCTACGGTATCAACAAAGAAGTTCTTCCTCTGAAAGCAAATCTCGCTAAATCCGAAGCAAAACTGGGAATTGCAATGAGAGATCTTGGAGTGTGAGTGGATTTGAACTTTGATACTTGAGTGGAGTGAAGGCTGTTTGTTCTTGAATAAATTTTTACATTGTTCATCTACCTGACACCTTATATCACATACCAAAGTCTGAATAGAATCTGAATTTTCTTGGGATATATTGAAATCCAATTCTTGATGATGATTAATATCAAGATAAAACTTCGTAAAACAATGATAATGTTCTCACAGTCTAGAAAAGTTTAGTTTAGGTGATCAATTCAATTTTAGTATTCTTTTTGCCATGTCTCACTAATCTCTGAGATTCACTACATTTCGTCAAAGTAAATAACATGGCTCTACATGGTCAATGCTTTATCGAATATTCTGGGAATACTTTCACACATAAATGCTTTGTTGACTTACTTGAATATGTTTCATGCAGAGCTCAATCTCAACTGGACGAAAAACAATTGGAGTTGGACGAGGTGCAAGCGAAGTTCGATAAAGCTATGAAAGAGAAACAGGAACTGTTGGAGGATGCAGATTCTTGCAGACGGAGAATGACAGCAGCGACGCAGTTGATTACTGGTTCGTTATAGATCATGCTAGCATGTTGCTTGTCACTGATATTCGAATATTCCTAATAATTTAATGCTTTGCATGACAGAGTGAAGTTTCTTCTTCAGAAGGGTCATGATTTAAACCACAGTAAACCACACTGTAATGTTTCATAAAGCCTTCAATAAGTGTTTAATACATTGTAATATTCCACAACGAGCCAATATAATGTTTCGGAAAAACCTTTCAATGAGCTGCATTGTTATCAGGTCTTGGTGGAGAAAAAGTTCGTTGGACTCTTCAGAGTCAAAAATTTGCATCGGAAATCCAAGAACTTGTTGGTAATGTTCTGCTTGCAACAGGTTTCCTTTCGTACTGTGGACCTTTCAATCAGGAGTTCAGGTATGTTTAAGTTTAATTGTGGATCGTGCCGTGTTACATTGAGATGTTTTCATTAGAAATCTGCTCCTGAAAGAAATTTGGGAAACCGAACTTTGTTCTCGTAAGATACCGTTCGCCTCCAATCTGAATCTAATTGCTATGTTGATTGATGCTCCAACTATTGGTGAGTCAGATTCTTATATAGATAAAGATTTATGAATCGAAACACAGAGATGTAGATCATTATATTGAAATCTAATCAAGATGAAAATTAATACAACAATGATAATATTCTTCACAGTTCAGAACAGTTATTCCCAATTTAATTGAGATGATCAATTCAATATTATTTTGCTTACTGCCACATCTCACTATGCCTATGTTTACTTTTTCACAGGTGAATGGAACCTTCAGGGACTTCCTGGTGATGATCTGTCAGTGCAGAATTGAATAATCGTGACGAAGGCAGCGCGTTATCCCTTGCTGATTGATCCACAGGGACAGGGTAAGTGTCCAATATTTGACAGTTCTGATTGACTCGCTAGTGATCCATAATGAAAGGTTTCAATGGCTTTGTTTCCAGTTTCCGGCTTGAATTTAAGTTGACGGTTAAAGTCAATTCTCTGGTATCACAGTATATTATCTTCCTGATTATAATATCATGTTTTCAGGCAAAACCTGGATCAAAAACAGAGAGAGAGATGCACAACTCATCATCACTGCTCTCAATCATAAGTATTTCAGAACACATCTTGAAGATGCTCTCTCACAAGGAAGGTATGTCTGCACAGACAAGCATTGCTCACTGTGGACTGATATATCATTGCGTAGTGATAGGATAACTCACAATAAATTTTTCTCATGTTGTTTCTAGACCTCTGTTGATCGAGGATATCAGGGAAGAAATTGATCCTGCCCTCGACAATGTGCTTGAAAAGAATTTCATTAAAGCAGGAAGCACATACAAGGTAGACTGCTTTTCATTATTGCAAAGTAAAATAGCTGTAGGAAAGTGTCAATTGAATTCTTAAGCAATTTATTGATTATAAGGTGTGAATTGCATCATGATAAATTAGTTTCAGTGGATCCTACTTGGCCTATTGATAAATTCTGCCCTGATCTGCAGTTCATTTCTTCTTCTCTGTTCAGGTTAAAGTTGGTGACAAGGAAGTGGATGTGATGAAAGGTTTCCTGATGTACATAACAACAAAACTACCCAATCCTTCGTACACACCAGAAGTCAGTGCTAAAACATCGATCATTGATTTCACTGTCACAATGCAGGTGCGAGAGAGATTACTATCTGATTACTTATCTGAGCTGATAACTTATCTATGCTTTTGTTATCAGGGATTGGAAGATCAGCTGCTTGGACGTGTCATCCTGACAGAGAAGCAGGAACTGGAAGCAGAGAAACTGAAACTGATGGAAGAAGTCACTCATTACAAGAGGAAGATGAAGGAGTTGGAGGATAATCTCTTGTACAAGCTCACTAGCACTCAGGTAAATGTTGTATATTTATTGGTGTAATGTGGAATGACAATATTTCTGTCTATATTACATTGATAGTTACTTTTGGTATGTTTACAAAACAGGGTTCTCTTGTTGATGATGAATCATTGATTCAAATGCTTGGTACAACGAAAGAGATGGCGGCTGAAGTGAGTGAGAAACTTGCAATTGCAGCAGACACAGAACAGAAGATCAACATTGCTCGTGAAGAATTCAGACCTGTTGCTGTTCGTGGATCCATTCTATACTTTCTGATTGGTATGCAGTTGTACTGTGATGTAGCAAAATGGTTTGCATGGAGGACCGGAACTTACTGCAAAACTACTTATGTTGGAAGGAGGCAAATAGAACTGTCGCTTTATCCCTAATACTTAAGACCCCTTGAATATGGGGTATGTAAACATGTGAAGTATTACATCATAAAATGCTCATATTTCCCATGCAGGCCTTGCAATAATATATTATTGCTCCTACATGATATATTGAAACTTATTTCTTCATGTAAGCTACTTGAATTCATGATTATTTTTGATATATTATTTTCTTTATTCAAATGCGACATATGCTTGCCACCTCTAGTTCAGTAGATACATAGACACCTGTTTCATGCCCTTTCCATACATTTAGTTGAAATGTCGATGGTGAACTCAATGTATCAGACCTCGCTCACTCAGTTCTTGGGAATCTTTGATGAATCGATGGCAAAATCACACAAATCACCGATCACTGCAAAGAGAATTCATAACATCATTGAATATCTGACATACGCAGCATTCAGGTATGTCCATAAATTCGTGAGACTTTTTCAATGGTGGAGTAATGGAATAAAATCTTGAAACAATTTGGTCAATGCTTGTCACTGTTGTCTCTACCACAGATACACATGCAGAGGATTGTATGAAACTCACAAACTTCTCTTCACATTGCTTCTGGCTCTCAAGATTGATTTGAGAAAAGGTATTGACATTGCTCAGCAGTGATCAACAACCTAGCCTACAATGCATTCCACTAAATTTCATTTCATCTGTCAGGTGTGATTCGTCACAATGAATTCCAGAGCTTCATCAAAGGAGGAGCCGCCCTCGACCTCAAATCGGTTCAACCGAAACCGTGCAAGTGGATTCTCGATATCACGTGGCTCAATCTTGTGCAGTTGCAGAGATTGCCAGAGTTCAGAGAAATATTGAACCAGGTATGATGACAGTGTCTTGACACTGGTATTGGGGATTTGCAAGATTGCCTGTAAAACAGCAAACCGCATAATTCAAAATTTCAGTATAGGCAACGCCGGTAATAAAGGAGTTATTTCGGTTCTACAGATCAGTCGTAACGAGAAGCAATGGAAGGCTTGGTTCGATACGGAATCTCCGGAAGAAGAATTGATTCCGGACGGATACAGCTCGTCTCTCGACACATTCAGGAAGTTAATGTTGATCAGAAGTTGGTGCCCGGATCGCATCATGCCGCAAGCGAGGAAATATATCGCAGATTCAATGGGAGGAAGGTGAGTGTAGAATATTTATTGATTGATTGACACGAACATAAAGCCTACATAGGACACCATATCTCACTCAAATATATGTTTTAATGTCATCGCCAGTGTACAGTTGAAAACATACATACAACATACAACATAATGTATGTTCCAGGTATGCTGATGCCGTTATCTTAAACCTTGAAGAGATGCATGTCGAGAGTACGATTCGTGTTCCTATGGTGTGTTTGCTATCGCAAGGTTCTGATCCAACTAATCAGATATCAGATCTAGCCAAGAAGAAGAACATTGAATGTCGTGCTATATCAATGGGACAAGGTGAGTGATACAGTGTTTATTCCTGAGACAATGGATAAATATATAGATTTCATCGTAATTGTAATTAACACACGTTGCCAACAAAAGCTTAGAACTGAAGGTGGAAATGCTGATTTATATTCAGTAAATGAGAACAAGCTTTGATACCATATTAATATATATTATACTGTAATATGAAAAGTAGTATTTATGCACAAGAAGCGAGTGAACACGCTTATCAGTAGTGATGTTGCATGCACACAATTGATGAATGAGGAACAGGTTCAATACTATGATGTTGTGATCTGAATTCTCTTAATCTTAGGTCAGGAAGTACATGCACGTCGTCTTGTGAGTACGCTGATGCAGAGCGGTGGATGGGCTCTGCTTCAGAACTGTCATCTGGGACTTGATTTCATGGATGAACTGCTCGACACGGTACAGAATGCGGAGAACGTGAACGCAGCATTCCGTGTCTGGATTACGACCGAGGAACATCCGAAATTTCCGATCACTCTGTTGCAATCGAGCATCAAGGTCAGTAGTTACATAAGCATACATAATTTCTTAGATAATAAGTATTATAATCCCTTGCCTTTGTTGCCTCTTCATGCGCCTGTGCAGTCTGACTCCAAGTCTATATAACTGATTAGACTTCATCTTGAATTTGGTAGTTTAATATGGAAAGCTGATTTACAGCCAAAATCTAACTGAAGTTATATATTTTCATTCTCACTATGTTCTACTTCATGTTTTTATTTCCCAGTTTACGAACGAACCTCCGCAAGGTGTGAAAGCGGGTTTAATGAGAACATTTGCAAGTATATCGCAGGATCAACTTGATGTCAACAATCTGCCACAGTGGAAACCGCTTCTGTATGCGATTGCATTTCTTCACACTTCAGTGCAAGTACGTTGGTTTTCTGTTGTATTTGACAAGACTAAAGTATTGGCCAAGTAGTTAAATTAGGATATACAGACTACTGAGCGATATCAGTCATACAGAAAACTCAACTGCTGGTCTGACATTGAAGATTTTTTTCGCTAGGAACGTCGTAAGTTTGGACCGCTCGGTTGGAACATTCCGTACGAATTCAACACATCGGATCATTATGCAACTGTACAGTTCCTGCAGAACCACTTGGATGATCTCGATCCGAAACGTGGCATCCAGTGGAACACAGTGAGATATATGATAGGTGAGTGTTGTCATTACTATAACTATTGTAAACTCTTTACTTCAACTTCTTCTACACTACTATCAGGTGAAGTTCAGTATGGTGGACGTGTCACTGATGATTATGACAAGACATTGTTGAACACCTTTGCTCAAGTCTGGTTTCATGAACAAATGTTTGGACCAAAGTTTTGTTTCTACACCGGCTATGTGATTCCACTGTTCAAAACTGTGAAAGAGGTTTGTTCCCTGCTGCCACTATGTTTGTACGAGTAGGAATAGGTGATGTGGAGTGTGAGATAGTAATTTAGTTCATGAAAATAACTTGTGCTTCAAAAAATCATGAGCCTGTAGTGTTGGAACCCTCTGCTTTACACCGAGATCAGCTTGAAGGTCTATTATTCAATTATTTGATACATTTGATTTATTGTGTAGGTGATGGATGCGATCGACGAACTTCCACTCACAGATTCACCTGAGGTTTTCGGACTCCACATCAACGCCGATATCACTTACCAGACGAACACGGCCACGAGTATCCTGGACACGATTCTGAGCATCCAACCGAAAGATGCAGGAGGCGGAACAGGAGAAACAAGAGAATCTGTCGTCTTCAATCAAGCTCACGAGATGTTGATGAAATTACCTCCAGATTATGTTGTACACGAGGTATCGAGTATATAATTTCCTTCCATCCTTCCATGTAAGTCTTCCATCGTCCTCTGTGCTTGTTTCAGATCCGTTCAAGATTGGTCAAGATGGGAGTTCTGAATTCTCTGAATATCTTCCTACGTCAGGAGATTGACAGAATGCAGAAAGTTATCACACTCGTTCGTATGACGCTCACCGACCTCAAACTGGCAATCGATGGAACAATTATTATGAGTGAGGTATGTTGCATATAGTTAAGCAAGTCTGGACTGACATAGGGAGGTCAGCTATCACTGTATCTGGCACAATATCTTGATATTCTCGTTTTTCAAATTTTAAAGTTAAACAAGGTCCACTGAAAGACCAGGATAAAAATCTGGAGCGCCCCCTAGCGGCCGGAATAATAATCTGGAATTACTTTACACCTAAGCTATAACCAGTATTACACAATGTGTTTATAAACAACAATCAAATGGTTTTTTGCGATATAGTATACAGTGGTCGGTTTGGCGCTTATTGTGATCGCCGTGCATACAACCTTTACAGAATCTTCGTGACGCTCTGGACAACATGTTCGATGCCAAGGTGCCAACACAGTGGCGTAAATTGTCGTGGGAGTCGTCTACCATCGGTTTCTGGTTCACTGAATTGCTGGAGAGGAACACCCAGCTCTCACATTGGATATTTGAAGGAAGACCGATATGCTTTTGGATGACTGGATTTTTCAACCCTCAAGGTAATGCTCTCGTTCACCTATTCAATAGATTTAATGATTTACTTGATGCTTCGATGCTAGGCTTCATATTAATTCTAAGTAGAGAATGGTATCAATCGTTTATATTAATAGTAACTTCACATGCCCTCTGTGAAATGATATGCAATTATAATTACTTGACTTTCATTGTCTCTTTATGCGCCATGCGCAATCTGACTCCACATCTGTATAAGTGCTCAGACTTTATTTTAAATTTAGTAGTTTATTTTGGAAGCCAATTTATGGTCGAAGCCAAACTGCATTTAAACGTTCTCTTCTACTATGATAACCGGTGCTTATTGCTCCATATGATATGTCAGAAAATTGACCTAGTGTCTGTTAGTTATTCATCTTTTTTTACCAAGGTTTTTTGACTGCAATGAGACAGGAAGTGACTCGAATGCATAAGGGATGGGCTCTTGATTCCGTTACACTTCATAACGAAGTGTTGAAGAATTTCAGAGAAGATGTTCCAACTCCACCACAGGTATGATTTATAGATAGTTAGTGATCAGAGGTGGAAATGTCTACCTTCCCTTCCATTACAACTGCAGCCTTACAGACCTCAGTATTCCTGTAGTTCCTATAACACATTTCCACCACTGGTAATGAATACATTGATACAGCAAGGCAGTGTATATAGCAAGCATAGGTAGCAGATATTAGACAGAATTAGTTAGTTGAAACATCTCTCAGGAAGGAGTCTATATCTACGGATTGTTCTTGGACGGCGCGGCATGGGATCGTCGTAACTGTCGGCTGATGGAATCGCAACCCAAGGTACTGTTTGTGCCACTGCCTGTCGTGCACATGTTCGCTATCAATTCAACGGCGGCTAAAGACCCCGCCTTGTATGCCTGCCCCGTGTACAAGAAGCCATGCCGCACTGACCTTACCTACATCACCGCCATCCTGCTGAAAACAATCCAGAAACCAACGCACTGGATTATGAGAGGAGTAGCACTGCTCTGTGATATCAAGTAATGGACACAAATACAGAAGAAATGTTTATTTATCGTATTAGAGAAAGTTATTTGATAAAATTTGCTTCAAGTTATATACAGAGTCTTTTTAAGATTAGAGAAAGATTGTTATTTATGAAATAAAAGCAAGTTAGAATATAATTTGTTCTCATGAAGCAAATAGTTGATCAAGGATGAAGATAAAACAATACAAAGGTGAGTTCAGTAAAATTATTACAAGATTTCCTTTTTTCACAGGTTCATATAACGTATTAAGAATAATTAAAGTAATATAAAGTCTGTTTGAATTGTTTAGCACAAAACAAGATAAAATTGATGCAACATTATGATCGTTAACATTGAAACAAACAAGCTCTCATATATATAGATTCATTTGTTCTGGCTGACGGTTGCTTG